>JANKYF010000005.1:40559279-40576049 GCA_029829435.1 Erythroxylum hondense | reverse complement strand
CTTTTCATTAATTGTATAATTAGCACGTTTCATGGGTCCAGCACCACGCTCTCAGGTCCGATGTTAGGCTCCGGCAGCGGGATCTAGCATCAAATGTTGGGCTCCGGCGGCGGGGTCCAGCAGTTTGTCTTCGAGCCAATTCGATTCGACTTTGTTTGGATGCTTTGCTTCCAAGTTCGCTTTCGATTCGTTAATGATTTGTTTCGCTTTGTGATCAATCGTTTTATTCGTTCCTCCTCTTTGTGATTCGTTCCGTCTTCCGTTTTCGGGTTGGGGCGCCGGTCTTCGGATCGGGTCCCAACACATATATTGTGATATTCTCCTAAAGAAAAATAATAAAGATATGTATGATTTGGTCATTGACATGAAGGATGTTGACATTTATTATCCTTGAAAAAATACCACAATATGTACATAATGGTGATGATGATGCTTTAATATGAGAGACCATTGATTTCCTAAAGTTTCAGCTTACTAAAACTATCCTAATTGAGCTTGTACTCCGAAATTCCTATCAAAACATATTTGTTTCATTAGTAAAGTCTTTTAAGGAATATAGATTTTGAGGAAAATTAATAAAGTCAACGTACTCAGTGCATAAAGCTCCCTACTTTACGAAAGTCTAGGGAGGGTCATAATATACATAATCTTTCCTTTGTATTTTATAAAAAGGTTGTTTTCGTTACTTGAACTTGCTATGGTCACAAAGGTGCAACTTTACCAGTTGCTTCCATGAAATTATATTCATATAGGAGGGGATTGGTTTTTATATCCCTTAGATATATTTCTTCTTCTTGATTTCCTCCTATTGTCAATCTTGAACTCCTTAGATATCCTCTCCTTTGTCTTAAAGCTTAGATGGGTTATAAGGGGTACTTCTTGTGAATCTAAAAGAGAACCATAATAGAAAGAGACTCAATCTGAGGTGATCTCTTAGTATGATTATGAGTAGTTTAAAAGTCATCATTTTTTAACTTAAGACTATTTAACTTCTCCAAAGCAATTTCAGAAAGTCCAAGAATTTCTTTGTTGAAATTAGGGGCAACTTTCTCAATAGAGACCACTCATGCTCCATTATGGATCAATATTAAAGTTTGTTGATTATTATTGATGTTAAGAGAATAGTTGATTAATAATCAAGGCCCATAAGTTCAGAGTCATCTCTTTTTAGAATTCTCTTATAGCTCTCCATTGTTTACAATATTACTTCAAGTTTGACTTCTATTGATATGACACCCTAATATAATTCTTAAAAAAAGTGTCATCTTCCCCTAGTCTTAACATATGAATATAATTAGGCAAATCCATTTATAGCTCAACACTTACACATAATCTAGTATAACCAATTATTTTCTTTAAAGTTATTTCAATAATACATATAAGCTTGCCTATGTAACTTGCCAATAGGCTCAAACTTTTTGTCGACCATCACTCAAAAGGTATATTATAGATAATAATCCATATTAAGATATGTTGATCATGATTTGATTATGGCTAACCATCATTTCTTTTTCTTTTTCCTTTAAAAATTTAAATGATTGCTTGGTAACATTTTAAAAGGATATATGAAATAAAGTGAAAGAGTTATAGAAATCAGTCAACCTAAAAAAAACTTGAGTAAATGCAATATATAATAAATTCATTAAAAATAAGGGTGCATAATTTAAACTCCTAACCTTTTAATCACATAATATTTTGATGTTATATTATTAAAAAACACAAATGTTGGCTTTCTAATGGCACATAAAAGAAAGGGCGACCGAATTACATGTACACTCTTTAGTTTATTTAAAACTTAATGAATAAATGTCTATTATAATAAATAATTATGATATATTTATGTAAACAATCTTAGAAAACATAACAATAAAACATAGTGGGAGAAGAGACACGACTTATAATAGTTCCAAAAATGACTATTATTGACTAAAAGAGAACCTTTCATATAACATCCTATTCACAATTAGTGAAGTATAATCTTTTACAACTTCGTTTAAGATGAAAAGGAACTCTCATAATGTGTATCCCAAAAATTTTCTAGATTGGAATATTTGCAAAATCATATATAACTTAAAATTTTCTTTTCTTACTTACTTTGATGAACTAAATTCTTGTTATGCGATGCATACAACCACTTTATATCCTCTTAATACTCTTAGAAAATCTCTGAAGTATACCAATGATTCTTTTCTCGTCCTCTACGCTACCGTTTGGTTCGTGCCTTGCTTCCCCCTCCACGTCAAACGCCCAGAAAGTACCTTCGAGTTCGACCACCCAAAAAGTTATATATATATATATGGATATAATATAATAGAATATAAGCTGCTCGTAGATATATACAGGCACGCATTGTATCCGTATAAATAATTTTTGTCCATTTAAAACCTTAACCTGAAAAATCAAAAGAAAAGTGAAGACGGAAAGACTCTCTCTCTCTCTCCCTCACTGTTTCTGTAAACAGAGAAAGCTCTGATTCTGTTCCCCTTCTTGTTAGCAAATTTCTCGATCTGCTTTTTCCTTCTCTGTTTAATTACAATTGCTTCAAGTCTTCAAGGTTTGTTTCTCTCTCTCTCTCTTTCAATTTCTAGTTGTTTCTCTTTGTTTCTACGAAATGTGAGCGTTTGCGTATTTTAATTTTTTTAAAATTGAAGTTTTCAGTGATTTGTTGTCTGCAGATACACAATTGTTTGTTTCTTTAACTGTGTTCCTGGAAATGGTTACGAATTCGTTGCCCTTTCTTGTTCTTTGTATTCTTCTAGTTTCAATTGTTTAATTTCTCCGGTTTCTTTATTTATTAGGGCTTTCTGGGGGGGTGTTTTTGTTTGTATCAGTGGAAGCTAATTGTGGCTCGCTGACCGTTTCCTTTTATTCGTTAATCTTTGGATGAATTATATCTTAATCTTCTGTTAATTCGTTGTTGTTGCTGTTGCAGATGTAAGGGATTACTTATTCCGTTTCTTGCAGGATTATTTGATCTTGTTTTTCTGGGAGAATTGTTGACTTAATTGAGCTGGTAATGAATCACATGTTCGATCAAAATGTTTGTTGTTTTCCTCACTTAGGGTTTTAGACAATGTCAGGTTGCTTGTTATCTAGTTTTAAGCAATGTGAGGCTGATTGTGGAATCTGTGGGCTTTTTGGCTAAAATATGTTGCATTCAATTATGTTTAGAAAGGAGGAAGGAGGTTCCCATTGATTTTTCTTTTGTGGTTGATTTCCTTTTTTGTAATAAAAAGAAGAAAAGATAGGAGAAGACGGGTGCCGTTGCAAGTATTAAATGGGTAATAAGCTGGGGAGGAAGCGACAAGTGGTGGACGAAAGGTATACAAGGCCTCAAGGGCTCTATGTTCATAAAGATGTGGACCATAAGAAGTTAAGAAAGCTCATTCTTGAATTGAAGCTGGCTCCATGTTATCCTGGGGATGAGGAACACTGTAATGATCATGAAGAATGTCCAATTTGCTTTATGGTATGTATATCTACTTCCCTAAAACTTTTATTGAACCAATTATTATGTTGATGATTTGAAAACTAAGAATAGAGAAAAAGAAATGTAATTTTTCTTTGACAAAATTTCACTAGTTCTTAAGATGTGTATTCTTTTCTCATTCGTTTTTGTCTTTCAGATGGAAAAGAATTAATTTCAAAGTTGTGGTTATATGGTAATAAAATTCTTTACCTACTGAGGTTTTCTGTGACAAAACATGTGTTTTTTTTTTGACTTAGTATTACCCCAGCCTCAACAGATCAAGATGTTGCTTGAAGGGCATATGTACAGGTAATTGGTTGATAAATGGTCGTAATTATATAGTTATAACCTTCCCAAACATTGTCCTTATGTATTCTTTTTGTCAGAGTGTTTTCTGCAGATGAAAAATCCCAATTCAACTCGCCCTACACAGTATCCTAAAGAAATTTTGGTTTTTTTTGTGCTGTCTATCTCCCTCTCATACATGCCACACACATCAATGTGAAGCCATGTTCTACCTTTGCTGTCGTTAACATAATAAGGTGCCCTTTTTGCAAAATGGCTAACTATGCTGTTGAATATCGAGGTGTGAAAACAAAGGAGGAAAAGGGCTTGGAGCAAATTGTAAGAATTGTCTAGCACGGATTGTTTTGGTTATGTGAAGATGTGTTATCACACTTTCTATACGTAAGTTGTAATAGTGGAGATATGTGCTGTATATTTTGTAGGAAGAGCAACGTGTTATAGAGGCAAAAATCAGGATACAGCAGCAAGAACTTCAGGAGGAAGAAGAGAGAATGCAGAAAAGACTAGAAGTAAGTTCGTCAAGCAATAATATTGCCCCAGAAGAGGTTCATCGTGGCTCATCTGCAGGTAATGTATTTAATTTCTAATTTGAACTTATGTTTTATTCTTGACCTATGTTTTTTTTGGAAAATTTACTACTATTTTTCATTTTTGCAGTTCCATCTCGTAGGTTTCAAGTTGAAAACGCTGAAGTTGTGTCTGCCCATCCCCCAATTCGATATCCACTTCCATCTAGAACCAACAGGTGTAATGTGGTTTCCAATTTGTATTTTCATATGTGAGATGACGGATAGAGGTTATCCTGTGGTGATCTTTCCGCTTTGGATGATCCGGTTTATAGACAACTTCAAATTGATATACTGTGAAATACTCTTTTTTCTTTTTCTTTTTTTTCTTTTGTGAGTGATTGGTGTTATGCTAACATCCAAAAAAATATCAAGGGCCTCCACTTAGGACATCTTCACAAATTTCAGCTAATTATATATGTTAAATCTCTATGCTGCCACTGTTTGAGGTTTGGTTCCTTGGAAAGCATTACCAGTGACTTGCTGTATAACTAGCATCAAAGTTGCACCCTCTTCTAAATGTTTAGATTACAGCCTCAATCTTCCTGCTTAAATATGTTATAATCATGAATTCACTTCTTTTTCTGATTATTTAATGAGATAAGGCTACTCACTGGCTTCTATCTACAATTATGTAGAGTCCCATTGATAAAAATGTCGATGAAAGTTGTGTGTTACATGGCTTAAAGTAGATAACTTGAGAAATCTAGTCGAGAAGACATAATCTAATAAACCCATTAAATAGTTTAGGGGGCTTAGTTTGGGGCAAGATCAAGTTTTATTTGTTTCTTTTCTGTTTTTTAACATAGCTTTTCCCCAGGTTCCCAGCTGCACAATATAATTTGTGGTATTTTTTGGAATAAATGTGAATTAATAGTTACATGCTTATCTTGGATGTTTATTGACAAGATCATTGTCTTGAATGTGAAGATATATCTAATACCTAAAGTTGCAGGGATGAGGAATTTGATCTGGATCTTGAGGACATTATGGTCATGGAAGCTATCTGGCTTTCCATCCAGGTAAATATTCGCGAATGGTCAGCTCTTATATACATATTGAACATTATATAATTTCTGACTCAAAATCACAGATTTGTACAAATTCCATTCCTTCTTATTTGCAGAAGTTGCTTTGATAAATTGTAAATCTGCTTTGATTTTTTTCTTGGAATGTGTTATCATATTTTGATCACAGCATGACTTCACTTCCAAGATGCTAATTACGAATTATGAATATTTTAAAGATATCTGAAAAACAATCTGCTGCTTTGCTCTTCCCATTTACTATGTATATCTGTTGTATATGTTTAAATAATACCTTTGCATGTTCTTTGCCCTTTCATGATTGACTTATTGTGCTACCTCCACTAAGATCCAAATTTGTTGTCTTATTTCTGGTATTTCCACTAAGATCCAAATTTTTTCTCTTATTTCTGGTACTTCCACTATTTGATATGTCTGTTATCTAGAATAAGTTCCAGATATCTTTTGCCTACAAGTCAACACAGGTGATGATGGAGGACAAATAGAAGTATTAACTAGTAGTTATAAACTCACAAAATTGGTAATAGGCTGCTGGAATATCAAGTTTTAGGTTTTGTATTTCAGCTTGGAATGCTAAAATTTCAGATCTTGTATAACTGTAATTTTAGGGTTTGATTGTTGAAAATTTAGGCTTTGGACTTTTGGATTTGATATGGCTGGAATTTAGGTTTAACATGGCTAGAATTTAGTGTTTTAGTTGCTGGAATTTTGTGAGAAACACAAAGAATGGAGGGTAGAAATCTAAAACTCATTCCTAAGGTCTAAGCATCACTCATAGAAAAAAGCATCACTCTTATAGTTGAAAATTTGAGTTTGTAGGAAAAAAAATTCAGGATTGTTATTATTGAAGAGCTGAGTATACATATCTATAGGGAAGTTTTTAGAACTCTTATTCTAGTAAGAAAAGGTTCATAGCAAATTTAATTCCTATTCTAATAATAATTTTATAAATTGTTGTTCTACACAAATAGGTAACATATCTAAAATAGAATAACATATCTAACTCAATATTACTACTTATCTGATAGGGAATTCTAACATAATCTAAATTTCAGGTGTTATCTTTGTTGTCGACTCAATTCTCAATTCTCATCCCACGAAATTAAGATTTGTGGTTGACTAATTTTTCCCCTTTTATTTGTTCTATAAATTTTAAGTTCTTTTGCATCAGATGAGTAATGTTGTAGCTGCGTTGTGGAGTTTGGCACTATATTATAACTTATGAAACATGTAAAAGTGTTAAAGGTGTACAAATCTTCTTTAAGATCAAAATACATCTCTTGCCACTTCTCATGTTTACTCCTGCTAATCTGCCCTGATGGATTTATTCACCAATGTAGATATTATGTTTATTGACTGATTAATTCTGGCTTTATTTTTCTACGTAACTAACCATTGAAACTATAATATCACACTTCATGGTACGTCTATTTGTTTTGGATATGAAACCAGTTCTTTTTCTTAAGTTAGTGGTATGTTCTTACTCTCCAAAAACAGGATTTCAGTATTTTCAAACTCAAACTATATGAAGGCGAGACAGGCTTTTGCACCAAGAACAGGAATACTTATCATCAGTACAATCTAGATTACCCATAGATGTCCTGATGCCAATTTGAAAGACTCAAACTTGTTTGTGGAACAATGAATGGTTTTCTTTGCATGCATGGGTGACTGGGTAGGTGGTGTTTAAACGTTTTTATCCAATATCTTTTGTCATATTTTGTGGTGCTAGTAAGCAATACTTGAGGGAAAAATGAAAGACCTATTCCATGGGGATTTTGTGAGTTATCAGTTCAGAAAGTCAACTTATTTCATTTAGATATGGGTAGCTAGGATCAATCCCCTTTGCATTTGGTGATCAATGGAAGCTTCAGGTTCCTGCAGTGAAAATGCAAAACTTACATTTATGTTCCTTTTGATCTATTTTTTTTCCTTTTTTGTGTGCCTTTTCCTTTTTCTGTTTGTTTTAGTCCTATTTTGATTTATGTTTGAAGTTCTTTGACAAACTCAGGCATGCATTTCAACCATGCATGGTATGTATGCTCACTCAGCAACTGAATTCATCTTATCCAATGCTATCATTGAAGATATGAATTCTTTTTTCTTCCCAATAGTGGCTGATTAGGGTTCATTTTCCAATTGGATTATCACGGTGTTCAGGAAAATGGGAGACAAAGAAACCTAGAAAGCAATGTATATAATGAGGAAAACCTATATACTTCACAAGCAATGGATCCAGTGTCTGGATCATCGTCTTCTCCTTCTGGTGGCCTTGCTTGTGCAATAGCTGCCCTTGCTGAGCGCCAGCAGATAGGCAACGAATCTTCTGCACACAATACTGGAAATATCTCCACATTCAATATGATTTCAGGGACAGATAACTTCTATAATAGGTTGGATCAGGATACAGAAAATTGCCCTCCTGCAGAAAGCTCTACGTCTGTGTGCAGTGAATCACCGGAGTGTGGGGAATGGTGTGCAGATCGGGGTTCAGATACTGCTGAAGCAGGGACCAGTTATGCAGGTTCTGACACAATAGATGATGGTAGAATGTCTCCATTATTACCACCGCCTCCTCCACCACTGGATGAGATTGGAGGCAGCTTGGTTAAGATGCCAGCACCGATTGTTCCTGAGAGTTTTGAGGAGCAGATGATGCTGGCCATGGCTGTTTCGCTTGCTGAGGCTCGAGCTATGACCACTGGACCACAAAGTATGTGGCAATAGTTTATAGGGCCATCACCATTCCATGAGAAACGTCCATGTTCAACTTTGCAGCCAGCTTAATAATGAGCGGCACCATGTGCCAAACATGCTGCAAGCAACTAGCTTGAAGGTCAAGGTGGTGAAAATTCTCTGCAATTGCGGTTCGCCTTGCTTATATAGTTGCCTAATGAAAATGGATTATTTTTAAGAATTGAGTTTGTGTTTACTTGTGAGGTTCACAATTACTCGACTTTCTTTTCTCTTTACCTTTCATTGGCCATGGTCGTTTTTACTTTTTTAGACACGGTGCCCCATCTGGTAACTCTGGATGCTATCTGCTGTATTTTGATGGATTGGTATGAATCGTATCATATGTAGGAGTGAAAGTTCCTTCATTTGTCGTACATTTTCATTTGCACTGGCCAGTGTACATGAATCAGCACGGATATATTAGATATTGATATAGAACGAGGTAAATGATGATCTATGCACCATCCTCGCAAGTCGCCTTTGGCACTGAGCCTTTGTTAGCTCATAATCTGTCAACTTCATTGAAAAGGACAATTTTGATCTCTTATTTCTTTTCTTTTTTTTTTTCCCTCATGGTTCAGTGTTGGAGAGTTGATACCATTTTGTCGTGCTCCATTACTATTGCTTGGTGACATTAGGTAAAAAAGACAGTGAAATGTAACATTCTTGGTGTAGTGGATACTATAAAAGTTAATTTAACTTTTGAAAGCGGTAAGAATCCATTAAAAAAAGTATTTTGGACATCGATCTGAGGCGGCTAAAAGCGTCAGTGGGTGGCCTTCGGTAAGAGCAAAGCTTCACGCTTAACCGTGCTTTGGTGACCAGTTAAGTGTAAACTCTCAAGTTTCGGGGTTGATGTCTTATCATGGACTTTCCATACGTTAAAAGTCTCGCGCTGTTTTGTAGCGTTTTAAGCATTCGAAAAATAAAAAATAATGGAAGTTTAAAAATATCATATTTTATAAAAACTGGAGTAAGGTAAAATGTCCATCAAAGAAAAAAAAAAGGAACTTGAGAGGAAAACTTGAAGAGTAGAAGACCAAGAACAAACAGAAAGTCGATAAGAATTCTCTAAAGCTTTCGTGATCCCTAGTAGATTGGAAATAAACATGGCTGTCTCGTGTCATGAGTAGATTCATAAGTCGGCCATACAGCATAAAAATGGACAGCATCAGACAGAAAGACTGGACCCTGCATAAAAAAGATAAAAGACGTACTTCTCTTGTGCTTCCATTAGAATTTTTAAAAATATAATTATTATTTTAAAATGTTTAAAAATTACAAACTTCTTTCATATTTTGTAGTAAATATGTCAAATAGTCTTTACTTTACATTTACTCTTTCAATTTTACTTCATAATTCATCGCATTGACTAATTTTTCCCGTGGTATCTTCTTGAAAATTTTTGATATTTTAAATAATAAATTATTAAAAATTGAACTCTAATTTAGTAATTTAATACAAAAACTCTTACGATATACTATCAAATATAGTCCAACACTAATTATCATTAAATTCGATAATATGACTTAACAAATGAATTATTTAATTAATTTGTAGGAAATATAACTTTTTTCTAAACAAAAGAAAAATAATCTTAGATTGTCTTCTTCGTCGTATCCACCGAGAAATAATCCAACTTTAGTTAGTGTAATGCAAGTTAACATCATTCCATGCATTTAAGAGATAATATCTGTCCGTCATGCGTTTGTAATGTTTTTGGATATCAAACTTATCATGAGAACAATATTTCATCTTGAAATATTTCTAACGGATTTGCTTATCAATCAACTGGAAGTCACCCACAAATTCTTTGTGGATAACGCCAAGTAGTGCTCCAGCAGTTGATACTTGTATATACTGAAGACATTGATACTCTCTTACTTTGCCACCATTCTCGCAAAGTACCAGTAAATCTGGATGTAAATTCAGAAAAAATATTCGGAAGATGATGATTAGGTCTAATCATTTGTAGATCAATCTAAGCATTGAATTCATGTATTCGATTTCTCCATTTTTTAGGTGGAAGATCATCAAATGTAAACCAAGGTCCTGAAATAGATTTGGTAGTTGCCTGTGCAACTGGCTGAGCTGATGTTGCTTGAGATGCCGGCTTAGGTCTGAAAGGTTCAGTACCTGTGGATTCAGTTTCACTGATTTCTGATTTAACTTCAGTATATTAAGGCATAATCATCAGAACATTTGATAATTATGAAAGATCAACAAAGTTAGCTAACGAATCAGTCGATAATGAAGAGACTGGTTAACATGATGACTCTGATGTGTTGTTTCCAGATGAACACTCAAATGGTGTTGCAGAGAGTTCAGATGTATTGCTTTTCGCTTAGTTTTCTCTGATTGAGAACTGGAACTATCTACAAGAGGTTTTGATGTCAGAGTAGCTATATACTCTGTCTGCTTAGCTTTGTCCTTCCCAAGAGATGTAATGGAAGGTTGTACTGGTGGTGGAGACACCGGAGGAGTATGAATGCGTAAAGGCTTTCTCTACTGTTCAGTTGGTTCAAAAGATGCATATGAAGATGACGCTTTTGGAACCTTTAAAGACTCAAATACTCGAGGTTTATGCACACGATCAGATGAAGACTTTGGTTTTGATCGTCGAGGTTTTTCTTGAGTTGTCTGAGGATATATGTACTGTCTAATCAAAGGATAGTTAAACTTGAATACCTTTGAGTAGTCAGCTCCTTCTGGATACCGTTGATACGAAGGAGATGGATAGGATGGCTGAATATTTGAAAAATCCGAGGAGATGAGCCATATATCTGTTTAGATTGAGCTGCATGCATATCAGCTTCCATTTGTCGTACAATTCCTTGTATATCTTGTATCTTATGAACTTTAAATTCGAAATATGACCCCATATAATGGGCAGAGATGTATTGTCATAATTCAGCATCAAGATGCCGAATCTAGGCTTCGTAAGATCAATACTTCATTTGTATCTGTTCCGAAATATAATCGACTTTCTTGTGAGTAGCGATGTTTTGTTGACTAACTCCATCCAGCTTGGAATCAATCCTTCTCAAAACTTTGTTCTATGCAACTGCATTAGATGTCTGCCAGTTAAGAACTTCATCAGTAGGATTTGATGCAAGTGTTCCTTGTAAAGTAATTCCTGACGCTCTGATATAAGGGTTAAAGACAACCTATTGTGATTCATCAGTACTCCTGGATAATTGAGGAAAGTTATCCTCATCTAGTCTTACCATCATACAGGGTAGAGGAGTAGGAGTCATAACAAGAATTGCTGGTATAGATCTGCATAATCCACCAGTAAATCTGTAGGGATCTGACTTAGTAAACATAGACGACCGGAGCATCTCTTTAAGAAACTTTGGTCTAGATTTCTCTATCATGGATAGACCATTATGATCGTCTGGATCTAGATCCTCATCAAGAGGAGAATATACGTGAGAAGGTTGGCACCTAGATTTGAGCTTTTTCTTCTTCCTTCTCCGTTGATATCTTGGATCATCATCATCAGAATCTGACTCAGGATTGAGATAGATCTTACAGTCTGGTTCGCACATAGATGGGTCGACATCCCATACAAAATATCCACGATGATGACTGACATTGACTGGATCTACATTAGACTTGAAATAATGAATAGGAGGACCGTCTTTACCTTCTGTATAAGAAAATATGGGCTGGATCTTAAGGCTTGTTGCCCTAGATGATAGATCTGATAAATCTTGAGGTTTAATGGGTTGGATCATCAGGATAGATCCTGATGTTGATAGACTAGGCATGTCATCGCTGGGCTGTGTATAGATGGACTTGACTGAGCCATCTTTCAGTGTCTTCAGAATCCGTGCAGTTGTTGTATGAAAAGAGTGTCTATGAGGCGCATGGAATACCTTTTGGTAGTTGGTAATCCATTCTATTGGCATCATCTTTTCAAGCTCCGTTGAAGGTAACTGCTTCAGGATTTGGAGGATAGTTATCTGATTATTGGCTTTATCAGCAACCATATAAAGAGCATCTGAAGTAAAAATTGGAAAGTTTAAGTCCAAAGAATGATTCTGTAAACGGTAGATCATCTAGTGGTGAAGAGTAGTCATGATGGATGTAGGATCTTGATCTGCTCCAGTGATCTGAATCTGAACTTGTAGTCATTCAGACAACGTGGGATCATCCAACTTGATGTTGAAATCAGGTGCTATGGTCAAGATAACACTCCCTCTATCAAGAGTTGTCAACAAGGTACCAATAAGAGCATTTTGGTACGTTGTGTAGGCAGTGTCAAGAAGGGATATCTTGGCTGTTGCAGGAATACCTTTTTCTTCCATGTAAGGTAAAAACAAGTCGTACAGCTCCAACATGAAGATGTGTATGGATGTGGTCTCTCCATAAGGCGATAAATTCCTTAGGGATTTCTAGCTTTACGTACTGTTCTGCAGTTGTAGATTTGAGACCACACTGTTCCAATTTGAAACTTTGGATGATTTCCTTGATATGAGACCTAGTAGTAGATAACACATTACGAATACTTCTCATCCAAGAATGGTCACAAGAATATATACTGGTACAGACTCAACAATGGTAAAGAAGACTCATAAACACAATTTTCTATAGGCACATGAGTAATTTCTACAAGATTTTCTATTTTGTTTGATAACACACGCTTCACACTAGAATGGCAAACTATTTAGGGACAAACTTGACGATAAATGAACTGGATATGAGGATATTGACTCCATTGTTACTAAACTTTTCTTTTCTCTCAACTTTCTTTTCTCTCACTTCTGAACCTGAATCAATATTTTCCCGGCCTGACTAAGATGCGAAGGTTGACTATGTTTCCGAGGTTAACCATGAGCAGTAGTGGAAAACCTAATCGAGGAGTAAAACTCCAAGGGGTATGTAGGTTTCTTCGAATTCTGCCGACTATACCTGACCATAAACTAGACAAAGATACCACTCAGGATATGGGAAATCTTCCCGGCTTTGTTTTTGTTCTAACTCTGATACCACTCAGGGACCCTTTTAGGCACACAGGGAAACTATGACACCTTTCTGGCTAACCCAACGGTTAACTCCTTTCTAAACCACCATAATGGTTACATCATCGACTAACTAAAGTCGGATTGGAAGTATGTATCATTACGTAGGAAGCTCCAGTTATCGGAGTCTTAGAACCTTCAACGCCTGTCCTTCGGCTCACACGGGAAGTATTATTCACACCTTTTAGGAACCTTACTTCACTCACATACTCTTACTTGGCATTCCTCGTTAATGCTTCTGATTCAAGGCAGTGGATAGATTTAGAAGTAACAGTTGCCAGACCTTCATAGACTTTCTGATACACAAAATCCTTATACAAGGCGAATGTAACGCATACTCATCCTACATCTTAGGCACTGAGGTAAACATGATTCAAGGTTTTTGAAGTGTTAAGAAAGAGAAAGAAGTGTGAAGAAAGGAGGTTTCTTCATTTTTCAATCTGTTTAAACGTACATGTTAGTCCTCTAAGATTTCTTCAACGTGGTTTTGAGAACTAACTATCTACCTACCTCTTCAAACAACTCCGCCTTTTTGGGCCTCTTAATCCTTTTATACTCTCTACTGTCAAGTACGTACCTCAACACCTCTTTCCAAAAATCAACTCTAAAATAAAAAACAGGAGCAATTCTAGCAATTACTCTAGAATTATTTGATTACATCATAAAAAAACTAAAGCAACTACATAATGAATTTCTCTTAAAAAAACATTGTTTACTAATAAATAGTCTTTGTGCAAGAACTAGGATTTAAGTTACTATAGAAGATCTAAATCACTTGTCTATAATAAAAATTTGCTCAACATCTTGACATAAGGAATTTATGAAATTCCACATTGTACTCTAAAAAGGATATTGAAAGTAATGATGGGGTTAGAAGTTGGAAATTACATATTATATTCAAAATCTTACTAAGGAGTTTAGAGTATGCATATAGAGTCCCTTTCTTCTCCTAGGACGGTATAAAGAATATTACTTTCTAGAATATAGATACTTTAAAAAACATTTACATAGAGTATAACCTCCTAACATTTATTTACGTTCTTCATTTCTTGTTTCCTATAAAATACTCTTTTCTCCCTCATTAAAAATTCTTGAAATTAGACCTAGTTAATGCTAATAACCAACTATATAAAAGTGAGTGCATTGTCAAATTTGTTTTAGCCCCTAATAGTAAAATTTTGTTAGGTTTTGGGCAGGCTTAGGATCGGACCATTGAGCTCAAGCCCGACTTGAGGCTCGAATAATTTTCACTATTAAGGCTTGAAACAACCTGAGGTTAACCCAATGTCTAATAGATTTCAAAATTTAAACCACATCGGTTTGTTTTATAAGCAAGACAAATTTTCGTTTCTAACGAAGTAAAATGATGTCATTTTAGTTTAGGATAACCTACACTTTCCCTACCTTTTCTCCTTTTGTTGCGTCATTTTCTTCCCTTACTTTTAGAATTTAGTCTCTCTCTCTCTCTCCCTCTCTCTCTCACACACACACAAACCACTTCGCCTCCCTCTTCTAGTGTTTGCAGCCCCTCCTGCTCCTCCTGTTACCCCTTCACCACATGCTTTGTTACCCCACTTCATCGCCTCCCTGCCATTACATTTTTTGCTTCTTCATCACCCACCGACCAAGTTTAAGTTCCTTAGTTGTATTTTGGTTTTGAATCTTTTGATTAAAGATTGAATTTGTGAAATATTGGAATTTCTAGGATTGTTGTTGTCTACGGGGGTGTTTTCGTATACTTACACAATGACATACATTGGTATGTATGTGGCCGTGTAAGTGACTGTATGAAGTGAAGTTTCTTTTAGAACTTACACAGTCACAAACATGCCCGTGTATATGACCGTGTAAGTATGATTAAGTGACATACCTGGTTATATACACGTTAGTGTAAGTGATCGTGTAAGTATGCACAAAAACTTCCCAGTAAATTACACGGTGCACGAAAATACTTAGACACATATATGTTATGTGACATGATCTCAATGACTTACACGGTCACACACATGTGATAAACATTAAATCTATTATTATAATTTATTTTCTCCTATTCTCTCTCATGTTTATGAATTACCAATTATGAATTGAATAACACATATATTTATATGTTGATTGTTTCAAATGGATAAGCATATTCCTTTAGTGGAAAGTAGTAATTAAGTACTAGAGATGGAAGTGGAAACTTCAAATCTAGTACTAAGTGACGATAGAAGTCTAGGTCAATTGAAAAATGAAGCATATAATCACTTCAATAAGAATAAATCAAAGTTATATTTATTGTTAGGCTTGTTAAGCAAACTTAATGTCACTTTAACCCAAATATGTTTAGTGTTATAATAGTGTGTTCTTCTTAACTAAATTTGTGTGATATGGATGAGCAAATTCATGATCACTTGAATTTAGAGGCAGGATTTGAATGAAATATAAGATATGTTTTAGTAAGAGTTATCACCTAACGGATCTAGGAGCCATATAGAATGTGATTGATAAAGTTGTTATCTATCTAATTTAAGTTTATTTAGTTTGTTGAGTAAACTCAAGATCAACTATATATAAATGAGATCCTAACCTACTAAAAAGATTAATCTTTTTGAATAGTAATGAGGGCTATTATTTCGATAAAATAATAGGAATAACCAAATACATGATTAAAGTCCTAATCTCATTTGGTAGTTATGGCATATAATTAATTACTTTCTTTTTCTTACATTTATATTTTGTTTTGAGTGGAATTTACCTTGATTAGTATAGTTGATACTAAGTTAGTGAACCCAATTTCATGGACATAGGATATGTTTAAGAAGAGTTGTCAAAGTTAGATAGAAAATTATATGCCTATTATGTTATTTCTCTATAATCCTTGTTTAGGATTCGATGAAATTTTTTTAGAGATATGTCAAAATCATATAGATAACAAAATGTATTGACATTTTGAGTTGACTAATGTCTCATAAACTTTAATGACAATATACAAGATGTATGTTAACACCATGATAGCAAGACACAAGACGTTGCATATAGTATAGCTAAAAGGTATAATATCTTGTTGAAATTTGATTGTGGTTTTTTTGATGTGTATAAGTTTTAATTAATTAACCTTGATAATTCACAAGCGCACGGGTCATTCGCGTAATACCTAAGGTGTCAATCCCATGAGGGGGAATAATGTAGTCTTAAAATCTATGGCCAACACAATTCACAGAAATTCAAAAAATAACAAAATTAAAACAAGAATTCAATTCATTCACGCAAATCAATTCAAGAATCAATCATGAAAATATTAACAATTTAACAGTTGCAACAGGATTATTGGTTGTATACAATTCTAGGGTTGATTACTCTCTCTTAAGTTATAGCCATTAACCCTAATTTATAAACCTTAATCAGATTATGGAAGTTGCAATTTCTCAATTAACAACCAATCCAAAACTATAATTAGATTTGAAGTTGTCTAATAAACTATCAAAAACCTATGTAAGATCTCTCTCCATAGAATTTCTCGATTTGATTAATTTCTCGTTTTCTTGAATCACCTAATCTCGTTAGCACAATTTAATTATTTTTTATTCGATTCACCCTCTCAGTTTTTTACCAAATTATGTAATTTTAGAAATCAATCA
>JANKYF010000005.1:40465445-40476875 GCA_029829435.1 Erythroxylum hondense | reverse complement strand
TGTTTGAGCTGCAATGCTCTGTCAAGGAGCAAAGGATTGAGGCCATCAAGCGATGGAAGAAGCGGTACTTGCACGGTAAGTGCAATGAATACGCTTGCGATCTGGCTCTTTCCATCTTGAAGAATTGCTATGACGTGCTCTTCCCTGATGGAGATAGGTCGGTTGTTCCTTCGTTCGAAGACTTTGCCAAGCCGCTGCTTCCAACAAGGCTCGACCTTTCGCTTGAGGAGTTGAGGGAGATTGCTAAGAAAGAGGCGGAGACATTACCGGATGAGATGTTGGACCTTAGTTTAGAGGATGAAGAAGAGCGAGCTCACGGGAATGTCTCTCTAGTTGCTCCCTCGGACCTCACTCCTGTCTCGACTGCTTTCCCGACCTCCGAGACTTCTCCTGCCGCTCAGGCTGTTTATACTTCTCCTTCTGCTGACTTTTAAAGCTCATCTGGTTGGGCTTGTGACCAGCATAAATACACAAGGAAATAAAACTCTTGCTTTTGTCCATTGTTTCGATGCATCATGTTTTCATGTCTGTCTTCTTTATTATCGATCGGTAGTGAGGTTTGATAGAATCGCTTATAGCTGAACGACGTTGAGGCCGAGCGATCCAATATTATTTTTTTGGTATCACTTGGTTCCAAGATTTGGTCTTGGTAACCTGACCGAGCGATGTCGAGGTCGAGCGATCCAAAATTTTGGTTCTTGGCATCACCTGATTCTAAGATCTTGTCTTGGCAACCTGGTCGAGCTGTGTCGAGGCCGAGCGATATAAGATTTTGGTTCTTGGCATCGCCTGGTTCCAAGATCCCGTCTTGGCAACCTAGCCGAGCTGTGTCGAGGCCGAGCGATCTAAGATTTTGGTTCTTGGCATCGCCTGGTTCCAAGATCCTGTCTTGGCAACCTGGCCGAGCTGTGTCGAGGTCGAGCGATCCAAGATTTTGATTCTTAACATCGCCTGGTTCCAATATCCTATCTTGGCAACCTGGCCGAGCTGTGTCGAGGTCGAGTGATCCAAGATTTTGGTTCTTGGCATCGCCTGGTTCCAAGATCCTGTCTTGGCAACCTGACCGAGCGAAGTAGAGGCCGAGCGATCCAAGATTTTAGTTCTTGGCATCGCCTGGTTCCAAGATCCTGTTTTGGCAACCTGGCCGAGCGAAGTAGAGGCCGAGTGATCCAAGATTTTGGTTCTTGGCATCGTCTGGTTCCAAGATCCTATCTTGGCAACCTGACCGAGCTATGTCGAGGTTGAGCGATCCAAGATTTTGATTCTTGGCATCGCTTGGTTCCAAGATCCTGTCTTGACAACCTGGCCGAGCTGTGTCGAGGCCGAGCGATCCAAGATTTTGATTCTTGGCATCACCTGGTTCTAAGATCCTGTCTTGACAACCTAGCCGAGCTGTGTCGAGGCCGAGCGATCCAAGATTTTGGTTCTTGGCATTGCCTAGTTCCAAGATCCTGTCTTGGCAACCTGGCCGAGCGAAGTAGAGGCCGAGCGATCAGTTGGTAGGATCTTCTCCTTTTGAACAGTTTAGTGAGATTTTGCTTGCCAAGAAATTTGAAACCTCTTTATTGACGATGACAAGGGCGTGGGCCATTAAAAAACCTGACTGGCAGGGCCAGGAAAAAGGTACCCACAAGTTGTGTACAAGAGTATAAACAATAATGAACAAAGAAACAAGTGAACTAAAACAAATCTTATCTATTGGTAGAACGCCCTAAGGTTTTGAGAATTCTAGGGCCTCGGTAAAATCTTCCCGTTCGTATCATGCAGAACGTAAGAGCCATGTCCCGCTTGTTTGACCACTTGGTAGGGTCCTTCCCATGCATGACCGAGCTTCCCAGGATGCTTTCCAGTCGCCTCGACTTTTCGCAGAACGTACCCTCCGACCTTTATGTCGCTCGGCCTTACTCTTTTATTGTAAAACTTCGTTGCTTTTTGTCTGATGGCTTCTAATCGAGCCGCTGCCCTATCTCTATCTTCACTAAGAAGTACCAATTCTGCCTTGCGGGCTTCATCATTTCTTTCCTCTTCGTAACTCGAAACTTATTGGTTGTGCAGAACTACTTCCACTGGGACCAAGGCCTCTGCCCCAAAGGTCATTCTGAATGGTGTCTCGCCAGTGGCCCCATTTGGAGTCGTTCTGTACGCCCATAACACTTCATCTACTTCGTCCACCCAAGTCTTACGTCCATCTAAGCGCTTCTTGAGGGCACCCATTATCTTTTAGTTAGTATTCTCTGCAAGACCATTGCTTTGGGGGTGAGCTACTGAAGTCAACTGGAGCCTTATCTTCAGTCGTTCACAGAAATCTATGAACTTGTCGTTATCAAACTGTCGACCATTGTCTGTAACCAAGACCATGGGCATCCCAAAAGGGCTCAGTATATTTCTACGTATGAAGTTTTCAATTTTCTGCTCAGTGATGGTGGCGATCGCTTCCGGTTCTACCCATTTAGTGAAGTATTCGACTGCCACTATCAAAAACTTCTTCTGTCTCGGACCAAGAGGAAAAGGACCTAGAATGTCGATTCCCCATTGAGTGAAGGGAATGGGATGGCTCACAACTTTTAGCTGCTCGGTCGGCTGATGAGACAAATTGCTATTTTTCTGGCAGGCCTCGCATCGCCTAACTCTCTCTTGACAATCCTTCTTCATCGTCGGCCAATAATACCCATGTCTGATCAATATATGAGCCAACATTCTGCCCCTAAATGATTTCCGCACATTCCTTCATGAACTTCAGCCATGGCTCGCTCTGCCTCCTCTTCATTCAAGCAACGTAACAGCGGCCAGTCATAAGAGCGCTTGTACAGGATGTCATTGATAATCATATATTCGACCGCTCTTACCCTTAATTTCCTGGCCTCCAAAATTTCCGTCGGCTGAGTTCCCTTAATAAGGTACTGCCTGATCGGTTCCATCCAACTTGACCCTTCATCTGCTTGAAGGACTTCAGTAGCCTTCTGGATGCTAGGTTGGTCGAGCCGCTCAACCAAGATGTTGTTCCTGGCATTTTGATCGGAAGCTATCTTGGAAAGCGCATCTGCCTGAGCATTTTGTGTCGGTTCTATCCTACTGACCGAGTATTGCTCAAAATTACTCAACTCCTGTTTTACCAATTCCAGATACTTGATCATGCTGTTCCCCTTGGCCTCATACTGCCTAGTAACTTGACCAACTACTATTTGGCTATCGCTGTACACCTTCAGATGCTTTACCCCTATCTCTCTTGCCAATTGGAGGCCGGCTATTAGAGCTTCGTATTCTGCCTCATTATTGGATGCTCTAAATTCTAACCGGAGAGCGTACTTCACCTTTTCTTCTTGGTGTGGGCTGATCAATACCACTCCTGCTCCGCATTCCTCAGCGTTAGACGACCCGTCAACAAATAGGCTCCAGGCAGGGCGTTGCTCACCCTGCGAGTTAGGTTGACTCATTTCTGCAACGAAGTCCGCCAATACTTGAGCCTTGATCGTCATCCATGGTTTATACTGTATATCGAACTCTCCCAGCTCTACTGCCCATTTTATTAACCGTCCAGAGGTTTCAGGCTTTTGAAGGCATTGCCTGAGGGGTTGATCGGTCCATACCTCAATAGTATGACTCTGGAAGTAAATCCTGAGTTTTCGTGCTGCGGTTATCAATGATAAGGCCAGCTTCTCAATAGGAGCGTACCGCATTTCCAGCCCGTTCAAGACCTTACTGATATAGTAGATTGGGAATTGTTGATTTCCATCTGATCGAATGAGAACTGCACTGATCGCCCCTTCTGTAACTGCCAGATAAATGATCAACGTCTCCCCCTCAGTGGGGCTTTACAAGATGGGCGGACTGGTCAGGTACTGCTTTAGGTGTTGAAATGCTCTTTCGCACTCATCCGTCCATTGGAAGTGAGTCACGTCCACCTTCCTTAGGATTTTGAAAAATGGAAGGCACTTGTCCCCCATCCTAGAGACGAATCTGCTCAAAGAAACTATCCGTCCGATCAGTATCTGTACATCCTTCAAGCATCGCGGTAAGGGCATTTGGACAGTAGCTTCGATCTTTTCTGGATTAGCTTCGATCCCCCGTTGAGTGATCATAAATCCCAAGAACTTTCCATATGCTACACCAAAGACGCACTTTTCGAGATTCAACTTCATATGAAATTTATTGATGGTCAAGAAGACTTCTCTAAGGTTCTCCACGTATTCAGCAGCTGTCTTGCTTTTGACTACCATGTCGTCCACATAAGCTTCGATTGTTTTGCCAATCTGTTTCTTAAAAACTTCTATGACAAGCCGCTGGTACGTAGCCCCTGCATTTTTCAAACCGAACGGCATCATCTGGTAGCAATATGTGCCCTGGTCTGTTATGAAAGCTGTTTTTTCTTCCTCTTCGAGGCTTATTTTTATTTGATGATAACCATAGAAGGCATCCAAAAAGTTGAGGAGCTCATGCCCTGTTGTGGAGTCTACTAGCTGATCAATCTTGGGCAGCGGGAAACTATCATTTGGGCATGTTTTGTTCAGGTCGGTGAAATCAATGCACATTCTTCACTTTCCATTCTTCTTTTTCACTAATACCACGTTGGCTAACCATTCGAGGTACTTGACTTCCCGAATGAACCTGACATCGAGCAACTTTTCTATTTCTTTCTCGATCACCTCCTGCCGCTCCTTGCTGTGCCATCGCTTCTTCTGTCTGACCGGCCTATAATTTTCCTGAATACCCAGGGAATGAGATGTTACCGCTCGAGATATTCCAGGCATGTCGGTCGGTACCCAAGCAAAGACCGATCGGTTCTCTACCAAACAACTTTTGATTACTACAGTCAACCCTTGTTCGAGCTCGGCACCTAAATTTGTGAACTTCGATCGGTCTTCTTCATCCAATATGACCCGCTGAGTTTCTTCTGCAGGGTTCATCCTCTCGGTCTCTTCATCTGCTCTTACATCAAGAGAGCTTGTCAGCACTACCGCTCCTTCAAGGGTCCTTGTTTCTGCCAAGTAGCATTCCCTAGCGATTCTTTGTTGACCCCTAACAATACCGATGCCATGGGATGTTGGAAACTTCATCGCCTGATAGTAGGTCGAGACAACAACTCTGAGGGCGTTTTGCGTGGCTCTTCCAATTATCGCATTATATGCTCCTACAAACTTCACAACTAGGAATTAAACAGTCTTCACTACTTGAAATGGCTTTTGTCCGAACCTTACGTTCAAGAGGACTCGAGCAAATGGATAAGCTGATGCTCCCGTTACCCCTTTGATTGGTCCCTCTATCGGCAGTAGTCGTTCCTCCAGAATCTCCATTTGCTTAAAAGCATCGTAGTACAACAGGTTGACCGAGCTGCCTATGTCAATCATGACGCGCTTCACCTCACTACCGTCCATATTCAAAGTGATCACAAGTGCATCATTGTGAGGACAGCTGATGCCAGCGAGGTCAGACTCGTCAAACGAGATCACCTCATTAACTTGCGGTTTTTTCGTCGCTGACTGACCCTCAGCGATCTGCCTGGCGTATCGCTTCCTTCCTTTGACGGTGGACCCCCCTGCTGCGTTATCGCCAAATATCATGTTGATGACCCTGACCGATCGGTCATCCTGCTGTCCGGTATTTCTGTCATCTCTAGCCCTGGATTGTCCTCTCGTATCGCGTCGGTCATCCATATTCCTGGTCTGCCTCCCGCCATCATTCATGTGTTGTCTCCATGGTTTTCGCCAATTGTCAGACCGACCGCTCCCACCCTCATTAGCTCGATCGACATTTTTCCCGTACTTTAAAAATCTACCCAGCCTTCCCCTCTGGATAAGGAGTTCGATTTCTTTCTTTGGGTCCCAGCAATCCTCCGTGTCATAACCGACATCTCTGTGAAAACGACGATATAAAGAAGAATCCCTTTTTTTGAGAGGAGTTTTCAATTGCTTGGATTCTCGAAGGGATTCCCCTTCTGCTTTTATGACCTCTAGAACTTCCGCATATCGCCTGTTGAGCGAAGTGAAGGATTCTCGCCTTTGGTCCTTTCGATCGATCGGCTTCCTCCAGCTAGATTGATCTTTCTGCCGCTTATGTGAACCATCTGCTTTGTCATTTGGCGAATGATCATCTGCCCTACGCTTCGTATTTTTCAGCACTTCTTTGAGCTGGATATATTTATCCGCCCTATTTCTGATCTCCTGGATAGATCTGGGCTGATTGAGGGCCAACGACTTTTTGAACTCTTCATCCCTCGTGTTGCTCATAAGTGAAACCAACATGGATGAGCAAGTGATGTCGGGGACCTCGACAGCTTCATTGTTGAACCGAGTGATGAACTCTAGTAAACTTTCATTCCTTCCTTGGGTCAACTGCATCACTTCCAAGGCAGTCTTCTGCAGCCGTTTACTTGTGGCGAACTGGTTGAGAAATAACGACTTAAAGTTTGCAAAACAAGTGATACAGCTCGGAGGTAAACTGTTGAACCATCGCCGAGCTCCTTCTTGAAAAGCTGTGCAGAAAGCCTTACATTGAATGACATCTGGAACGCAATGCAGGTTCATCATCGACTGAAAGTGCTGAAGGTAGTCGAGGGGGTCGGTCTTTCCAGTGTATTTTTCTGGCGTTGGTATCTTAGTACCGACCGCCGGGAGGCTATCTAGTATCTCCGGGACGAAAGGAGAGTTGTATTGTGCCAATGGCTGACTAGGATGGGAGTTTCATGGCTATATTGATTCGATGGTCTATAATTTTTTCCAGGGCTTCAGCATAATGCCGATCGGCCATCACACCAATCTGCCGAGCGGGAGTTTGTCGTTGTTCCAGTTAAGATTGTAAGAATTGGCGAATCAATAGATCGGCCGCTTCTTCTATTTGTCTTTGTGTGAGGAAGGTTTGTTGCGGCGTAGGATGTGAACTGGTTCTAGCGTCATCCTCTAGGGTCACGCTTTACGCCTCTTGGTCTTGGTTTTGGGATTGTTGCGGTTGGTCATGCTGGTGTGAGTGTTGAGGAGGCAGCTCGTTTAGGCTAGGGTTTTGGATGATGGGCGGAGGGTTTGTCTGGTGGTCAGGATGCAGCGGCGGCAGGGCGGCGGGTAGTCGTAAGCCCATTCATTGCAAAGTAAGTGCCGCGATAGCGGCTACATCAGGATTTGTTGCCACCACCTGACTGATTTGAGTTTTTCTGGACGTATTTTGTTGATGCCCGGCCCCACGGTAGACGCCAATTGGTTCTGTCGGATTCTGGTGAGGTTGGGCACTGCCACTTGGATCCATGAGATTGGTTGATTCCGATTGAGAGATACCTGCAAAACAGTAAAGGCATGTCGGGGGTTGATTCCCGGTATGCCCCTCCGACGCTCAAGTTAGTCTTTTGGAAGAGTTTTGGAGGCTAGTGAATAAAGAATAATAGGGTTCTTGAAAATCGTACCTTTCTCATGATAAGGTAATCAATTTATATCTTAAAGATACCTGTTAGGTTTAGGTCTTTCCTTTCAAGTGGGCAGCCACCATTTATGAATGGGTCGTCTATGTTTGGGCCTGGGCTCGGGCCTAGCACGACCAACCCAACCAATACCGATTCTAGCATAATTGTCTCTTGAATACGTGAGGCTAGACTTACCTTGCGTTTTCAGGAAACAGGAACTTAAACTTACTGTATTTTGCAGACGTTGACTTTTCTGCAATCTTACCAACTGAAAATTGTCAACCAAAGGCCGAGTCTGTTGTTCTGTTTTTTTTTGCGTTTCTTGTATCAAAGTCTAAGAAACCCTCCTCTTCTTTTTTTCAAGATTGCGAACCCCTCAAACTTCTTTTGCACTGTTGCAGCCTGAAATTCCCTGGTAAGAAGTTCATTCCTTTCGAGTATTTCCCATGTCCAATTTGACTTTCTAGTCGTGTTTGTTACTGTGATATTGAATCTTGTCATTAATAGCATCAGCAGCTTTGCCCTTGAACCTTTAGCTATTGTCATCAATGCATATTTAGTCATCACTAGTTTTTAACATTTAATGAACGAGATTGATAACATTTTCATTGAAAGGAAAATGAAGGACAAAAGAAAACACCTTTCTTTTCTTGTTGGGTCTTAATTTTGGAGAGCTGCTTCTGATTAGGACAGGTGAAAGCGTTTTGATGAGTACGAGATCAGAGTTTTTTATCTCTAAGACTGATGCTTTTTTTATAGAAAAAAAGGGACTGATGCTTGATATTGCAAGTTTTAAGCTGAAGTCTGTCTAAATAGCCCAGGTTATCTTTAAGTGAAGGAGTGAGTGGTTATGTAATACCTGTGGTTATTCACAGTTATGACAGAACTTTCACAATAGTGCAATTCACGGTAAAATTGAGAATTACGTTTCCTGAATAGTTTAGGACTCATATGCTTCAGTGTCTTGAAACTTTGCTAGATGGATTCTTTTAGCTGTTTTTCTCCCAGCAAGGACCATTCTTAAGTATACTTTTTTCAACACTTTTTCTGGAAAGTGGAACATAAGAACTGATCTTACAGTGTTGAAATGTGTTTCGGTATCACCATACATTAAATCTCCGGTTGTAAATTTTACTACGATACATATTTTGGAACTCAATCTTGTTTGTTACTATTGGCCTTTGGTGCTAATCTCTAAGAACGTCTAAAACCCTAGGTTGATGCTAGTGCCTGAGTTGAAACCGGATGTGCATGATGAATTTATAGGTTTGTCCTGCTACATTCTCCCCAAATTCAGTCGCTGTTATATGCTACAAGGCAGTCGTAAATTATGGTGTTTCATTAGACTACTAAATAGATCTCATGGAATTCAACAAACAGAAGACCTGATGCCTGAGGAACAACATTTTCAACATGGCCTATGAATAATATTTTACAATTTACAACAGAGTCAATAACAGAATTTAGCTGTAAATGTTAACTTGAAAAGGAATTTGGGTATGCTTTCAAAAGAATTCTTATGTCTTACATGAAGTAATAATTAGTGAAGGATGTTTCCCACAAATTCTTATGTCTTACATTTGCTTTTTATGTTTTACTATGTTAAATTATATTAGTGTGCTAATATACATTCCAAATTTTGATGGCAGCCTGAAGATGGAATTTCTAACAACTGTATGGAAGAACATCCAGATGGTTGCTGATAAATGGGTTCCACTTGGTGAGTGATTACACCATAACCAAAACATCGGCCATAATATGCAAATTCTATGAAGAAAAATAGAAGATCTAAAAAGCAGAGAAGATGACATAAACATGGAGCTAACAACCATAGAACATCAGCGAGGGAAAAAGTGGAAAAGAGAAGTTGAAAATTGGTTAAGAAATGTCCAGAGAAAGAAAACTTCTGTGGAACAGATGGAAGAGGAAGTGAATGACAGCAATTGTCTCACACAATTGAGGTTGGGAAGGCTTGTGGAGAAGAATATTCAAGAAGTAGCAGAACTTGTTGAGCAGGGTAGATTCCCTGAAGGACTTTCCATTTATCTAGACCAATCTAGAGGAGCAGAATTATTAAATTCTCCCTTAGTTGGTCAGAATGCACAAAGAAGCTTGTACCAAATGTGGAACTGCTTGATAGATGTTGGGACTTCAAGCATTGGAGTTTACGGTATGGGCGGAGTTGGCAAACCAGAGATTGTCACTCACATCCATAATCTTCCTCTAGATAATGCTAGATCCTTTGACTATGTCCATTGGGTGTTTGTGTCACAAGAATCAAGCATTTACAAGATGTAGAGTGATACTGCAAAAGAAGAAAGGATAGATCTATTTGGAGAGGAAGATGAAATGAGAAAGGCTACTAGATTATTAAAATTTTTGAAAAGGAGAAGGGAATTTGTACTTATTTTGGATGATGTATGGAAGGCTTTTTCACTGGAGAAGGTAGGAATCCCACTTAACTTTGGAGGCAAACCGATAATAACAACTTGCTTATTGAAAGTGTGTCGAGGATTGGACTGCCAACAACTATTCAAAATAGATCCTCTTTCCATGGAAGAATCCTGGGACCCTTTCACAAAAATACTTAAGTCACAAAGGGTCATTGCACTAGAATTGGAACGTTATGAGATTTGTTGCCAAAGATGTGGTGGTTTGCCTCTAGCAATTATTACTACGGCTACAAGCATGAAGGGAGTGGAAGAAGTTAGTGCATGGAGAGATGCTTTAAATGGACTTAAGGAATCTGTAAAGGCATTGATGTTCAACAAGAGGTATTTAGGCCACTGAAATTCAGTTATGATCAACAATGTCTCTTGTATTGCTCATTATTTCCTGAAGGCTATAGGATTCCAATAAATGATTTAATTGTATACTGGACTGCAGATGGCCTGATAGAGGAAATGAATTCCAGGCGAGCATAGTTTGAAAGAGGTAACTCTATTATAAGCAGACTTATTGACTCTTGCTTGCTGGAAAGTGCTACGAACATGCGAGGTGAATTGTGTGAGGATGCATGACGTGATTAGGGATATGACTCTCTCAATTACAAGAGTAAAACCAATGTTTGTGGCGAAGGCTGGCTTGCAACTTAAGCTTCTGATAAGGGTAATTGCAGAGATTGTATTATTTACGTATAGGTAAGAGTTACAGCTATAGACCCTCCTGAGAAATCTTCCCAGGACAATACATTTAGACAATGCTTAACGATACCCTCCCATGTTTTCCTATGTTCAGTCATATACAGCTGCCTCTACACAATCTCTCTCACCATAACAAACTCCCAACCGACTACCTAACGGCCTACCTATGTGGCCATGCTACCTTTCCCCATCTTACCACTACGAATGTAGGTTTGGATGGGTTTGGGCTGACGTACTATGAGCTGGGATTGAGTACTAACAATTTCCTCCCCCTTAATAAGCACCTTGTCCTCAAGGTGGAGGGAAGGAAATTGCCCTTTGATGTAGTCTGTGTCCTCCCAAGTAGCTTCTTCAGCTGGTTTGTCTCTCCAACGAACAAGCCATTGGAGAATGTTGCTGCCCTTAGACTGAATCAGACGTGAAGATAAGATAGCTTCTGGTGCAACTAAGTCCTGAGTATCTGTTTCTAACCCCTGAGGTAGCACATGCTCAACAGAGTGGTCACCTACTACTCTCTTTAACTGAGAAACATGAAAAACTAGGTGCACTTTGGAAGTTGGAGGTAGTTGGAGCTGATAAGCAACTTGTCCCACCTTCTTTACAATCTGGAAAGGGCCATAATAACGAGATGAGCTTGGGGCAGATCCTTCTTGCAATAGAGGATTGTCTATGGGGTTGAAGCTTTACAAAAACCAAATCCCCCTCTTGAAAATGTACTTCCCTCCGATGACCATCAGCAGTCATTTTCATCATAACCTGGGCACGAAGGAGGTTGTGTTTCAGCTGTCTCAAAGCCTCATCTCTATCAACTAAGGCCAATTCCACAGATTCCACTTGAGTTTCCCCTTGCGAAAATTGAAGTAGGGTAGGAGGTAAACGGCCATAGACAACTTCAAAGGGAGT
>JANKYF010000005.1:40064558-40077917 GCA_029829435.1 Erythroxylum hondense | reverse complement strand
CCTTTAGGCCCTATTGGGTCGGGCTTCAGGGTCAATGTCCTGAGACGCTATTTATAAGTTCTTCATTTACCAACGCCCCATATGAAATTGTGGTAATACACTACTTCATCCAATTTATAAAAAGCTTTAGGAAGCCAAAGGCATTTATGGTGTTATTTATAAAAAAGCTTTAGGAAGCCAAAGGCACTTATGGTGTTTTTAAGGAAGTTCACTCCAGTGAGTCAAAGGCCTTCTAAAAGTCCACCTTTATGGCACAATTTCTAGTTGTTCTCTTTCTATTGTACCCTTGAATAGCTCCTACACAATGAGGATGTTTTCTCCAATTAACCTTTCCCTTATGAACACTCCCTAAAGGCTATGATCTTGTATATGAAGTTGCAGCAAGATGTGGGTCTATAATCTCTTACGGAGATCTAAGTTCTCACCTCAAGAATTAAGCAAATGTAGGTTCCATTCAGTTCTTTCAGTATTTTACATTTCTTGAAAATGTAGTTGAATTAACCTCTCAACTACGTCAAAAGGGATCTGGTAGTTGAATTAATCCCTTAGGCAGGATACATTGTTCTCCAACATTCTTGTGCAATGATCAATAGCTGCAGTTTCTCCCCTCCTTAGCTGTTCATTAATGGGATTCGTTTTGAAAATTTTGACACGTCTAGTCTATGGTCAATCAATGCAAACAAGCAAGTATAGTTGCAGCTCATTGTAATTCATCAACAAGCATTAAGTGTCTAACGGTACCTGATGGCCTCAGCAGGAGAAAAGATGTTCATACCATCGTAGTACCTTACAAGAGGAAATGGTATAGAAAGAAAAGAGGCCATATGAACAACTTCTCATTCATAATTTTGGTACCACAATGTTTGCTATTTCATCGATGGCACGAGAATATACACAAATTATCTAAAAGCTGAATCTATACTAAAGACAGGGCTGACATTTCCCAATAAAACCTAAAGGCTATTCACAAGACAACCAACCCTTCCACCGAGTATGAAAATTGGTAGAACTTTAAATACAATCCCCAACTGCATTACGGAGGATAAGCCAAAACTGGAATGTCAAAATTTAGACATTGCCCCGTGGCTCTTCTCTAATATCTCGTAAATATCTTGATTCACTGGCAGAAAGATCAAATTCTGGAATGTCAAAACCCTCTTGAGCTCAACTTCCCCCACCATTTTCGACGACTTCTTTCAACTTCACCAAGCCCAAGTTTATGAAATCTTGCTTTCGTCTCCCGTAATTTGACTTTATAGTCTTTCTTCCATGTCTCAAATTTTAGTTTCAACTTTCTTAGTTCTTCATCAGGATGTACATTCGAAGATGATTGCGCTGTTCTAACCTCAAGCAGTACTTTGGCATCATCCTCAAAATTCTGGGTCCGTTGCTCAAATTCCTTAGCCAGATTGCTGACAGCATTTATAGAACCATTAGGCTCTCTGCCTGATCTGAAATCATGAATTGGACCAGAAACTTTGATGAGTGTGTTTCCACCAGGGGTTCGGCATCCAGACACATTGTCCTCGTAATCATAGCAACGCGGTGATGCAGAAGACTCGAGTTTGCCAGGTTTATCAGGAGCATTATTATCAGCAGCAAGACTCTTTCTGGCAGCAGCAAGACTCGCCTGCAATGAAATCACAAGAGTATTCTCAGGCATAGAAGTAGATGCATCATGCTGCAACTCACGTACAGTACATATGAGCATACTATTTTTTTCAGAGACCTGATAAAATCTTTCAACTGACAATGTGACAATCATCAATTTACTACACCACCTAATGTTGTAACTTACTTCATAATGTCTCTAATTACAAGATGCATACAGGTGCAGGGTGAGGGTGCACATATTAAGTCGTCAAGAGAAATAAACCCACTCACACATCTAATTACGTCAAAACAAATTTACTATTATAGCTTGAAATATCCATTCTTCCATTGGAGTGCCTCGTAGTCTCTACTTAAGCTACATGATAAGTAGTCAAAGAATAACTAGAACGCTATGCTTGTTGTACAATTATGATCACAAACATGTATAAAATTTTGAAGTAAAACAAAAAGTTACGTTCAAGCTAACCTTGCAAACAGGCAAATGATACCAAGCTGAGACAATCTTAATTTATAATTTCTTGAAACTATTGAATTGGTGATAACCAAGCATCTAAAGAAGAAAAATAGTGAAACATGGTATTATGCATGAGCTCCATTTTATCAAGTTGCTAACGAGTTAGTAAAAAACTCTGAAGGCATTTAAGAGGCACATCAACTTGCTGACATTATAAGACAACCACTTCAATCACTAAAAGCAAGGCACATCAACTTGCTGACATTATAAGACGACCACTTCAGTCACTAAAGGCAATGTTTCTTTGGATGAATTTCATGCCCTAAACATTACTCACTTGCAAAGATCCCATCTGCATTTGCCATGTCTCTTCCATTGTTTTCATCTTCCCCTCATACTCTGACCACCTTCTCTCAAATTGCTGTAACTGCTCCCTAAGGGCAGCATTTTCCTCCTCCTTTTGTCCCAAAGAAGTTTCTGCCTTGATAACCCTCTTCTCAAGCTCAACCAAAACTGAACTCTGAGCCTCAACCTGATCTTGAGGCATGATCTAGTCGGACAAGAGAATGCAGAAAGAAATGAGATTAATTCAGAAAAATGGAGAACAAAATGAATTTCCAACTGTAAAAGGCACTCATAGTGGATCTATTTGTTTAAACAGAATGCGCAAGTTATGGTCTTATCTTCTTTATTAATAAGGGCCAATCAGTCCCAACAGTAATTTATGCATGTAATAGATGATATGAATCCATATCATTAAAAAAAATCAACTCAGACCCACAATAATGCCAACAAAGAACAATCATTATCTGACACAAACAAATGTCTAAAAGAACCCAACATACTCCATGTTATGCAACTTGCATCCGAAAATAAGCTAGCAATTATAAGTTTGGAATTTGTTAAGGTTTCCAATCAACAGAATGTATTTATAAATGAATGTATTCAATATGCTGCAAGAAAAAAAGTGAATAAACCTATATGGATCATTTCCATTCCATAAGAATCGTTTGAAAAATCCGTGGAATAAAGAAAGGGAAAGAAGAAGAGATTGACATTTTGTTTCTCAAGATCGAAGATAATGTTGCCACAAAGGTGATACCTAGATGCTTAACATTGCTCCACTGCAATGTAGGTACTAGGACAGATAATTAGTTAAATATCAAGTACCTTAACTTCAGACATTCTTTTTCCCTGTCTTCTTTTATGACTTGTATTCTCATGACCTAACTGCTTCAGGTTGCGCTTGTCACAAAGTTGTTTCCGAGTCAGCCACCCACGAATGGCTGCAGAGTAAAAGAATAAGAAATGCTGCTTAAGAAAAGAACTGAAAGTTTCCAATGAGTAACACAACACTTACCTGACTGTAAATATATAACTGCAACCAGATGCTCATCAACTGTTCTGAGGCAACTAGAAGTCCAATGTGCAATTGAATGACATTTCCTTCTGGCATTTTCACCACGGATGACTGCATTTTGAAAGTGAATGAATTTAAACATCGGTAGGGATAAAAGTTTAACATGTTTCAAAATATCCAATCAATCATGTCAAGAACGAACTATAACTAAAACCACCAAAATAAGTATTTCCAGCATACAAATCAAAACTATAAATTTTCTGCAGAAGAGTTAAATTTAATCAGAAGTATCTTCAAGTATTACATGATTGTAGTACTGCCACTCCTTTTTTAACTTCCTTGAAGTAATAACGAGCCTTGCAACAACGGAACCAATTTTGGATACTGATTATGGCTTCTAAAATTTGTATTCTGTGCTCCTCCAATTTACAGATCTGTGACCCAGTAATACAGAAATGAATGTCATACATGGAAATCTTAGGCGAGAACTATTTGAAAGCAGTTATAAAGTCTCATGAAACCTTACATATATCATTTTTCTAATGCCATATTTAAGCAAGGTTCCACAACATATCAAAGACCTCTTGGTCTCATATTTGGAGAAGTATATACAATGCACGTCCAACATCATGGATAAGTTGGTAGTTCACAAAAGGTACTTTTTTTATTTGTCAATTAGAAATATCACCAAATTGGCAGTCTTTTGAAATCAAGCTATTTGATTGGTTTAATAAGTAAAATATTTATACAAACAGCACAAAAATGAGAAACATGGAAAGGAAAGAGAGAAAAAGGAAAAGTGGAGAAAAGAAGAAATGATAAGAAAACAAACGTGAGAGAACAAGGAAGAGATGGGCAGCAAACTGTCTGAGCTAATTAGCCAAGACGAACACAAGAAACCTTGGTTGGAGGGGAAATATAAAATTTGTCTGAAGCCAATTTTCAAACTTATCTTATGATTTAAAAGCATAATGGAACTAGCGGCAACAAAGGCTTCTGTGCTGTAAAATTTCTTTTCCAATTCTTGTTTCAAACATAATAATTTAGTTGTCTCATCTAACCAACCATTAGGCATATATATGTTAGGTAAAACTTGATAATCACCTCCTGAATTAAATATAGCAGTAGCAGATTAGTGATGAGAGACCAATCTGACGAAAGCACAGCATTCATTTACACTGGTTACATAACTAAAGGTACAGAAATACATAATCAAGATGAAAACAGATTCTTATACGGTCACACAATCCTACATATTGCAGTTGATGTTTCCTTTTTAATATAAAAGCAAAAAAGAAAATAACCCAGGATAATTTTTGAAAAATGATTGTTACCCTAATTATTAGCCCAGAAAAAAATAAATGAACTTTCAGGAAAGTATCAACACAAACCTTATTGGCCAAAAAAAAAACACAAACCTGGCTAGTTCGAAAATACACTTTAGTGTATCCAACTTGATACATTTCAGGAAGAGCATTAAATTGCTGTAGAACCGCAACTGATATGCTTAATGGATCCTGAGGTACACTTGTATCGAAGAGTAGAAACCCATACCTAAATTTAAGTTCAGTTTTATTATAAGAATATAGATGTAACCAACAAAGAACTTATTTGCATGACTGGTTAAGTGAAAGACAGCTAGCATCATATACCTTCCTGCAAACTCTTGATGTGTCATCCGAGTAGGATATCCGGATCTTGAAATCTTCACAACCTCCCTAACTCCACAACAACGCAATTGTTGCAAGACAAGATCTTCTTCAAACAAACCAGGAAGCCGTTTCACGTTTGGCTTTATACAGAGAATGAAGTGAGGTGTGGTATTCTCCAACTGGTGCATTAGTTTGAACAATTGTTCCTACAAACACAGAAGACAATGCTCAAAACTTTTGCCTTTAACATCATTGTACTCAGAAAATAATGATGCTATAGCCAAAGTTATATTTCAATATTTTCCAGAAAATTTTGGGAATAAATACAAGGCAATGTGAAAGAGCTTATAACTAAATTGGGGAAAAGGAGGGCTCAGGAAAGTGGGCAATTAGAGGTAGGGAAGGTCAGTTGATGAAAAATCATTGACAAATTTCAGAAGCTTTCTAACCATAAACACTCCAAATATCATCTGCCTTTTAAATAAATTAACTCTTGAAACTGATCACATTTCTAGATATAATCTTTACAAGATTGCATAGTTTTTTATCGACCTCAGTGCAGAAAATACTAGATACCTTGAACTTGGTGCCAACACTTTGGCTTGAGGATTCAATTCCACCAGATTTATTTGATGAGCATGTTAATTTGGGGGATTGGTTAGGCATTTTGAAGGCAAACATTTTTGGTAATACACAGCTGCAAGATGCTAGTAGTTGGGTGAACTCCGAGTGCATTGGGTCTCGGTTCTTTTCCAGAAAGCCATTTGTGTCATATATAACCTGATTAAAATCCAAACAAGAACAGATATTTAAATAAGAAAAGGTTCGACAGAATGCCTAGTTGTACACATCTACCATTCAGAAAATATTTACTTCATTATCTTATGAAATCTGATAATTAGTTTCAAGAAGGAACAAAAGCAGCAGGAGAAATGCTATCCATCATAAGGTTTTGATAGTTCAAATCACAGTCAAATAGGGAACAGAATGAGAGGGAGAACAATTAAATAAATATTAAAGGGGCCTTTTTTATTTACCTCGCCAGCATAATGTTGTACACCAAAAGCTCTTCCTCTTTCACTTTTAAAGCAAGGATAATTCTTCAAGTGTTGCTTAAGTTTATTCGCAAAGGTCAAATCAGTAGCGCCTGGGAAATTTGACTCCTCATCCAATAAAGACAGCAACCCAAAGGGTTTCTGCACAAACCAAGGTATTAGAGAAGTCATCACTTGAAGCAGAGAAACAGCCATTCCAGTTTTTAAAATATCAATTCCAAAGAGATGATATATGCCTATCAATAGGACACAAGGTCACATTTTGAAACAGTGTCCAAGTCTGAAATATAGTCTATTAATCCTCACATAATTTGAAGATAAAGTAGAAGTCCAATGCATCTAATGCTCTGCTTGTACAAAAGTATGCAGCAGAGGCTCATTTTCACTAAAAAAATTGATGAACAGAGTAAAATATGGGTGTTATTAAAAAGTAAAGCGAATAAATACCTTCTCAAACAGATTCAGGCATTCTTGGTTGTCTACAAAATCAACTTTGGTCCAGTCAATCCCATCCACTTCATACACCTGAAATCAATAGAACAAATAGTCAACATAAGAGCTTACAAGAAAAGCAAGAATGGACCATGAAGCTAAACAATTTTTCCAAAGCCAAATCAGAAAATGACACAAGCTATTTAAGGTAATAAGAAAAGAAAAAGCAAATGATAATTACAAGAAATGGCATAAAATGTGTTCAAGTAATAAAGGAGAGCTTTATCCTAGAGAAAGTAAACAATGCATGTCAAATTGTTAGCAAATACCAAAACTTGAACTGTCACCTCACCTCATTTCCTCAATGGAAATTATGATGGCAACTTATCAGCTCCTTATGCATTCTAAAGTGATCCAATGGGAGGGATATAAGAAACTTCAACAAGTTCATTCCCTATATATGTGCACTAGCATAGACAGCAGATTGTTTCATATTAATGTTCATGCAACAAAACCAAGTGCAATGACAAATTAAGTAATTAGTTTCATTTACTTCTTAATATAAATTCATAATTTCTTAATTTAATTTGGAACTGGTACAAAAGCACATAATGATTGTCTCATTCATTGCAAAAAAATGCAAAATAGTATAAGAAAAAATAAAAGGCTTGTGTGGAGTATGACAAGATGCTTCTAGTAAAACTTCCATAAAAAAAAATGCTTCTAGTAATTCTTTTGCTTCAATGCTTCTCCAAAAATGTGCCTTGTCAACAATGGTATCCAGTAAAATAAGCTGCTAAACTCCTAAGGTGATTACCTGCTGCTCAAGTTTGAATAGATGCCGATTGAAGTGCTGCTGCAGCCTCTCGTTTGCATAATTAATGCAGAATTGCTCAAAACTATTGTTCTGAAATTGTACGAAGTCATCACCATCAAGATGGCAGGGGTAGAAGGGTGTACCATTAAAATCCAACCATCAGAGGTTTAAAATTCACTTATGGTTACCTTAAATGACTCAAACCCGTAGATATCAACAATACCAATGGATTTCCACATGCGCATCTTGCCCACTTCAAGAGACTTATTAATTTGTTCTATAAGCCACTCAAACAAGCTTGCATAAATAAACTTTGCTAATGCATCTCTTCTGACAATTGCCTGAAACAAGATAATGGAGAACCTTAAAGGCCAGAATGTAGGGACACTCAATAATAGAAGGGTCCACAATAGCAAGTTTAATTAGTTAAGAATTAAGTATACCTGCTGCAGTGTCAGTTTCTTGGCAATAGTATCCTTTCCAGCTTGGATGTTGTGGGTTGACAATGCTAACACAAGGTCCTGGATACTGCAACCCATTGAACTTGCAGCATAGGACACAGCTGCCGAAAAATATAAATGTGAAATCAGATCTAAACAAGAAAGAATTCAAGGACACTAAAGCCTAGAGGAAATACAAATTCCAATTACCCTATTATTCATTATAGGTCACCTTGTCTACAACATGCTCATGATTGTTTATGCTATCTAAAGGTACAATCTTTTAACGATTAAAGCTCAACTGAATTCCAAGAGACTTTCATGATCATACTTAGTCCCATAACTTTGCCACCAAGCACTTCTATCAATGTCAGAAACAAATCTAAATGCGATCAATTCCCTCATGCAGTATCCTATTAACATAAGGTAGGGGAATAAACAGGATTTTCACCTTTCAAGGAGAGAGAGAGAGAGAGAAACTGCCACTTTGTCCAACAAGAGTTTGCAGAACAAAATGAAGAGTTTATGCCAGGAGTTCCATATGGTAGTAAGGAGGTAAGAGTATCTTCTCATTTACAAGGAATGATGGGTATACGAAATTACATACACTCATCCATGGGCTACGTAAATAATCCAGGAAAAGGAACTCTATTGAACAGATAAGAAGCGAAGGAGAGGCTATCTTTCCGGTTTTTCTTATTCCAGAGTCATGGCTAAGTGACAAATATTTTTTAGTTCTTTTTCCTAGGACTTCCAATGAAGAAGAAAAATTATACAACCCACATTTATGGCCAGACAAGAAATAGGATTGCATCAAATATAATTGAGTACTTAAATAGTCGCATTCAAAGACATCAATTAGAGAACAAATCTGTGACCTATAATATGAAAAATACCTTCATTAGCCAACACCTGCACATGCTTTTCATTGTCAATTACTTGAAATGATATGTTTCCAAGCCACAGCACGGCAGCAAGCATTGCAAATAGCTGTTCTTGATCTTCTTTGCAAATTTTTACATTGTCCAAGGCTTCCTGAAGAAAAATAGAGGTACAATAACCACAACAAGGAGGAAATGATCAATTATAGCCCATATGATTAGTTAAATAGGGCTTTCACCACTTCAAAAGGTCACACTAGCATCCATTCTTTGAATTACCATGAGCTTAAGAAACTTTTCGGAATCATCAACTCCATTAATGGACAAGCATTCACTTTGGTTAAGATAGTTGTACTCACTAGCCTGTTTAAGATGCAGTCTATCTGCAAAGAAACCAATAAAGAGTCAAAACAAGTGCATTGGAGATGTACACATTCAGCTAAACATTAGGACATTATGAATCCAGAATTGATAGAAACTAAATGGATGGTGAAAAAGGCACCTCTAAGAGTTGATGGAGCACCGGCACAAAGCTGATAAAAAATGTGGTATGATCTTTCACCACTGGCCAGCTGAACGACTCTTGCCTGCCGAAAGGAGAAATAATTATTCCAAAGTCGTGTAAGCTGGCAATTAAATTTCCATGCAGAAGTCCACGGGGGCTATAACTTACCTTTTCTAGAAGAACTACCCCACATTTGATAGTGAAATTGGCAATTGTTACGCACATGAGAACGAAACAAGATGTATTAGGTACCATATGTACATTGTCAAATAGTGCACCAATGACAGAGTAGTCAATAGCACTTACAAGTTTCAATTTTGGCACCACATATCTTTCCTACTGTGGTAAACTGGATTTCAATCAACTTTCCCTGCATTCATTGTGAAGCATGTCAACCACAGCAAACATGACAAATCAATGAAATGAGACATAGGACACAACTAACTCACAAATCTACTAGAGTTGTCATTCCTAGCTGTTTTGGCATTCCCAAATGCTTCAAGTATACAACTAGTTTGAAGAATCTGGTACTCCACTCCACCAATGCCATTTCCCAGGAGAGCCAAGTATTGTATAGCATGTTTTCCTGTCTCGGTTTTGCCAGCACCACTTTCACCACTGTAACATGTTGTTAAGTGATTACTACAATCCTTATGGAAAAAATGGGCTTGATTTGCAGCACCCCAGTACACAACTTGCAGAAACAACACAAGGGAAGATAACTCGCTGTAGTCAAATCAAAGAATATCAACAACGAGAGAGTAGATACTGACCTTATAATTATAGATTGGTCCTTCCCAACTGCAAGAAAGCACATCACATTTCAAAAATTAACAAAATAAAAATCCTAAAATTATAGAACTAACTTCAAATTGAAAAAATAAAAGAACGGGAGGAAGTTTTACCTCTCATCATCTCATTATAAGCTAAGTCAGCTACAGCATAAACATGGGGACCATCCGTAGCCTTCGTTTTGTAAGAAGCAATATATTCGTTCCCATAAATTTGAATATTTTTAAAAGGATTGATGGCAATCAATATGGAACCTGCTTTACTCTATACAGAAAACCAAGAAGGTCAAGGGATGTGAAATTCAATAAAATGAGCAATAAGAGAATATTCGCTGTAAATTCACCAAAATGAGCAATAAAAGAATGTTCACACTCACATAAATCATATCCTGGGAATATCTGCAACTAAGATTGTGAAGCACTGAGGGCTCATTTAGATAACTAAGCTGTATAAGATCCTCCACACCCTCAAGAATATCAGGGTTTGCAGGTAAGAGATCTACCGTGGACACTTCAACAACCTATAGCATCAACAGATGGTCACACAAAGAACTACTAATGATAGATGTATATTAAACAATCCAAAGACCAAAAGAAACAATTATTAACTTACTTTTCCACTTGAGAGCAAGACAACTGCTTCATCCCCAGAAGTTGATTGTATCTTTCCAGATCCCCATCGCCCATTAGATAGACGACACCAGACACGGAGTTTCTGGAATAAATAAGCCCATCGTTTGAGAGACAACATCATACACCAATTTTGTGCTAATATTCAGAATTATTAAAATATGCCAGAGGAAATGTCTGTCGTCCATTTATCCAATGTAGAAACCTATTTCAGTCATTATTTCTCAATAACTGTCTCCGTACATAATTCCAGCTACTTTGACCTTTCATTTACATGTAACTTGATATTATGCAATTTATTGTTGCAACTCAAACATATATAAACTCTTGCAGAAATCTGTGATGTGCATCTATCCCGTCTGAAGAGCACTACATTTCTAATTCGTCTTCTGGAAAACTATCCTGCACCTAGTCACCATTCACTAATAAAGGCATTGCTCCTAATCATCTTCATTCAATCCAAATTAATAGATCCATGAAATCATTATCTCTGATCAGAAAGATTCAAAATGCAGTTGGAAGAGTTAATTTGATTTTAATTGGTGATTATAACAACTAAAGTAAACAATATTGCAAGAGTACAAGCTTCAATGCCTCTGATTACCTTCTTCAAAAAATAACTAACGTTATCATCCCAGTCAGGCTCTTTAACCTTTTGCACTGAATTCACAGCACGCATGTTAACCTGCTTATTCTTCTCCTCCTCTGCATATGGACTTGAATCTGCAGAATTCTGATCTTTCTTCATCTTCTTGCTCCCAAAACTACCTGCTCTGCAGCCCAACTCTCTTTCCTTCCTCTTTGAATCCTCCTTTCCATTAGCTACACTCTCCGCATTACTTTCCACCTGGCCATTATTGCCAATCTTGAAGTCTGTGGGTAATGAGTGTCGAACTGAGGGGAGCCGGGCCCTTGATGGAGGCCGAGCTGGCAATGCTGGCGGCAAGTCCTTGGATTTCTCTAAGGCTTCATCTCTTTGCCTCAGTGAGTCCAGCATCTCTTCCAGTGAACTCCTTGTTACCCCTGTGGGTGACGCTGACAGCATCATTTTTGGCAAACTCTATTCTTCCAATATCCAATCCCTGAAACTGAAACAATCATTCAACTCAGGCAAAAGCAGCGCCTTACACGTATAAACCTTGCTCACTTAGTAAACAGGCAATGTGAGGGAGATAAGATGAAGCTTAAAGCCTAATATTGGTCCCGAAACTGAAAGCTCTGATCCGACGAGACCACAAGCTTAAATGGCATTAAAAATCCCGCAAACCATAGTATGGTTTTATCAAACCACTGTAAAAAAGAAAACAACTTTCCAAATCTCAGAAACAGAAGAACAACATTGATTCACCTAAGGTGGCAAAATCATCTCAATCAACAGGTAGCAAAAGGAACTTGATAATTTTCAAACTCTGGAATCGAACAAACCCAAGAAACCCTAATTGAGATCAAAAGGTAGGAAAGTCGCCACCTTTTATCACAAACAACTTCAAAACAAAGTGCGACTGAAACAACATTTCCAAGAAATGAAACGCAAGGCCAAATAAAAAAAGTGCCCACTTACAAATTGGTGACGAGAATCTCCAAACCCCAAGTCCGAAGGCAATCCACCTTTTCCAAGAAAACCCCCCACAGAATTGTCCGAATTTGGATTGGAAGCGAAAAGAAAAGTATAAACGCTGCTTCAAAACTAAACCCCCCAAGAAACGAACTCGCGTAAGTTGAAAGGGCAATTTAAAACTATAAAACCGAAAGCCACGAAGCTATGAGATTAGAGAGAGGAGGAGTTAGTGTGTATGAAACGATATGGCTAAGATTAAAAGGTTTGTTGTTGGTGTTGTTCTTGTCGTTGCAACTGTTGTGGAAGAAACAAAACATTCATGTTTTTGGGAGTGTTTTGTTTCCATTCTCACTCTCAGGAAATTCACAAAGTGTAGAACTTTACTTCCCATATTGAGATGGGATGGCTTGCTTGCTTGTTCTTCTAGTTCAAAATTTGAAGTTAGGTGGTGGTGGTGGTGGTGGTGGTGTATTAGACATTTTGTTGTTCAAAATGGTCCAGATCTGATAAGTATAGTCTAAAAGAAGATATATAGCATATGTGTGTATGGATGTATAAATAAACAAGAAGTTTGTTTTGTTTGTTTGTTTGTTTGTAATACTTATATAAAGAGGATGAATTTTCCAAAGAAAGAGAAAGGTATTTTTCAGGAAATGGGCGAGACTTGTCAGTTGTTACGCCATAGCTTGTAATGACAGTAAGCTCAAGCACAAGGGACCTGAAAAAGCTGGCGTTAGAGAGAGAGAGAGATGACAATTGGACAAGGGTGTGTGAATGATTCGAGCGAGGAAGTTCGGATTAGCCTTGGTGTTTGAATTTCAATTTACAACTTGAGAGGCTCCTCATCATTTAAATTCCAAGCCAATTTCCTATTATGCCCTTCCTTTGTCAATTTGCACATGCTTTTATTAAAAGCAACTATATCCTAACAGATGGTCAAAGTGATTTAAGGGCAGTTATTACCATTAATTAATTTAACCCATTATTATCTTTTAGGAATTCAAAAGTGTATTATACAGACGGCAAAACAAAAAATGATATACCCCATTTTATTTAAAATAAGTGCCGTTTTAGAGAGATATACACTTATTAAGAAAGTTAGTGAAATGTTTAATATACCTTTATTAATTATATGTTAAATTGTCTTGGAAATGTAATCTGTATAATTAG
>JANKYF010000005.1:40026294-40036632 GCA_029829435.1 Erythroxylum hondense | reverse complement strand
CATTTTTCACTCCAATTTAACTTTCAAACACGAATAACACATTTAACACAGAAATTTCATTTATACACTCATATGCCAGGAAATATCATGAATGCATGTACACACATATGCATGTGCAACAATTACCAATTATCTGAATATATAGAGGCTATATAATGCATGAACATGCCGAAATATGAAATATACACTCCTAAACCGTTCCTAATTTCCAATTTACCCTTCCCATCAGTGACGGGATGTTACAATTCTCCCCTCCTAATAAAAATTTCGTCCCCGAAATTTCTTACCTGACTGGTCGAACAGATGAGGGTACTGCCTCCTCATGTGCTCCTCAATCTCCCAAGTCGCTTCCTCAGTTAAGTGGTTTCTCAATAGGACTTTCACCAATGAAATAACCCTATTCCTCAACTGCTTAACCCGCGACCCCACAATCTGAACCGACTCCTCTACATAACTCAAATTACTGGCCACCTCAATCTCCTGAGCTGGAATCACATGGGTCGGGTCTGATCGATACCTCCGGAGCATACTCACATGGATGGCATCATGCAACTGAGACATCTCACTCGGCAAAGCCAACCTATAGGCCAAAGGTCTTATCCTCTCAAGGATCTCATAGGGACCAATGTACCTAGGGCTCAACTTGCCCTTCTGACCAAATCTCAGAACATCTCTCCATGGCGACACTCGGAGGAAAACTCTATCTCCCACATCATACTCCATCTCTCTCCGATGATGATCTACATAGCTCTTCTGTCTATCCTAAGCCGCCTTAATGCGACTCCGAATCAACTTTACCTTATCCACTGTATCCTGAATCAGCTCGGGACCCTCGAGCATCCTCATACCCTCTTCATCCCAGTACAGGGGCGATCGACACTGTCGCCCATATAAAGCCTCATACGGTGCCATCTCGATGTTGCTATGATAATGATTGTTGTACGCAAACTCGATCAAAGCCAAATACTGATCCCATGCACCTCTGAACTCCAATACACAAGCCCGTAACATATCCTCGACTGTCTTAATCGCCCTCTCACTCTGCCCATCAGTCTGAGGATGAAAAGCTATACTGAAACTCAATCGAGTACCCATAGCAGACTGCAGACTATCCCAAAACCTCGACGTAAACCTGGGATCCCTGTCTGAGACTATAGACACTGGAACCCCATGCAGTCTCACTATCTCTGTCACATACTTCTGGGCCAACTGATCAAGAGTACTGCTCTCCTTTACTGGTAAAAAGTGAGCCGATTTAGTCAACCGATCCACTACGACCCAGATCGCATCATGCTGCCTCAGCGTCCTAGGCAACCCCATCACAAAATCCATAGTAATTCGCTCCCATTTCCACTCCGGAATGGGCAACGAATTCAGCTTCCCAACTGGAGCTTGGTGCTCAGCCTTAACCTGCTGACACGTCAAACACCTGGAAACAAACTCAGCTACCTGCCTCTTCATGCCAGGCCACCAGAAATGTTGTCTCAGAGTGTTATACATCTTGGTAGTACCAGGATACATAGCATAGGCAGCCAAATGTGCCTCCTCCAGAATCTCACGCCTCAGACCATCTACATCAGGCACACACAACCGCTGTCCCATCCACAAAGTCCCGTCTCTCAACTCAAAATCAGAATCTGAACCAGCCTGCACCTCTCAATCAGTCTCACTAAAACCGGATCCTGATCCTGAACTCGCCTGATCCTGTCATGAAGCATTGGCCTAATCCTCAAAGTAGCCACCAAAGCTCCATCCTGCTCTAGATCCAATTGTACATTCAGAGCTCTCAACTGAACTAAACACGGTAACCTCGAAACCTGAATCTAGACTGCACTAACATGAGATCTCCTACTCAATGCATCAGCCACCACATTGGCCTTCCCAGGGTGATACTCAATCGTACAATCGTAGTCCTTAAGCAGCTCAATCCATCTCCTCTATCTGAGATTCAACTCCCTCTGACTCAAAAAATATCTCAGACTCTTATGATCAGTGAAAATCTGGAATGTCTCACCATACAAATAATGTCTCCAGATTTTCAGAGCAAATACCACAGCAGCTAACTCCAAATCATGCACCGGATAATTGCCAAATTACCCAATTACACATAGCTAGAATGCATGAACATGCCAAATATGAATGCAATGAACTGTACCCATCCCATCGGTGACGGGATGTTACATTAAGTGTTTCTTTTATTCCTATTTATTTTAGGGATAACATATCCTAAAGTGCTCAATCTTTTGGGTTTTTTAATCCAATGTTCAAGCTTTTAAACTTTTTCAATTAAGTAACTGACCTTTTAAAACCTTAATAGTTTAGCACTTTAAATTTGAAGAATCTTAAAAAGTTGAGCACTTTAAATTTGATTATCTCTTGAATTTATGATTATTTGTTTTAATTTCTTCTAAAGATCCATTATACAATTATTGCATATGATTTAGTAGAAAATTACTGTTAAATCTGTAATTGTTCAATAATTCAACCAAAAGTAGTAACTAAATAACGATTATGGCCAAGCTTTCATTTAATTTCTGGGAGAAACATGATCTAAAATAAATTTCACCAACCGTATTTGATTGTTTAAATTTGGCTTAAATTTATCTTCCATAAGAAGTTTGTTTATTAAATAGTTTGCCTCTTGTTTGGTAAATTAGGAGTATTACATTACATCTCAATGAGATAATTTCTGCTTCAAGTCCAACAGGTACAGAATAAATGATGATCTAAAAAGTGTTTGCACTTAAATCCAAACAAAGTAAGCATAAATGTTACGATCCTGGCACAAACTTGGTAGTATAGACCTGGGCATTATTGGCCATAGGGTTAACAAAGTGGTCCAATAGATTCTTCAAAGGACCTTTTCCTGTGACAATAGCTTGGACAAAGAAACCAAACATAGAGAAAATTGCTAATCTCCCATTCTTGATCTCTTTCACTTTAAGCTCAACAAATGCCACCAGATTATCGGCGAGGCCAAAAGGGTCAAAGTATTGGCCACTATTGTAGAGGTCATTTCCCTCTCCAACTTTAGGAAGGTCATTGATGCAAAACCCTTAAATGAGGCCCATTAAGACAACTTGGAAACCAAGAACTGCTAGGATGCTTTGAGCATGTACGAGGTTGGGGTTGCCCAAGTAGTCCAATCCTCCTTTTAAGAGCTCCTGCCTTGAACCACACTAATTCTTTGAAATCCATTTATAACCCATTTTTTGAGAACTTCTAGGGTTATGTAGCCTAATGCTCCAAGCATTGTCCATCTTTCGTGGATCACCTACAAATTGTACATTCGAGGGTTGTGTTCTATTAAAGCATCATTAGATTGTGCAGAAGTTGGTCTCAATTAAGTGTTGGTGTAAACGAAGTCATATATACAAGCACAAGAAAATTATTTTATTCCCATCTCTTCTCATCTTGTAACGTAATAGTATACTTAAGAATGTGGAGCAAAAAAGGGTTACCTTAAGAGCTCTGTTTCTGGCAAAGGCCTCGGGGTCAGCTGATAAGCCAACATTATGGCATCCATACTCATTGAGGTAAGAAGGGGTCTGAGTAGAGTAGGGTCCCAAATACTTGACTCCGTCTAGTCCATATCACAATTCATTTCCCTTTTCCATTCAATTGAAAATATATAAGCTCATTTTTCAATCAAATCGATCAACTAAAATTGAGAGAGAGAGTGAGAGTAACTTACCATAATATATTTGGCATTCCCCATGGAGACAAAATCTCTCAAAGATTTGGTGTTAGTGCTTCTTTGGCCAAGAAATGTCATTGGCCTATAAACAGTGATGGAGGAGCATCCAAGTTATCCATCCAAGACATTGAAGCCATGGGCCTTGGTGAAGAAAAAAAAGTTACTATTGATCAAGCAATTGAAGAAGAAATTGGGCAGACTTGTTTTCTTACATTTCAGGCCTTATTGAAGCCATTTGGTGACTATAAGACTTGGATTCGTGTGGAGCACTTTGATGTAGAATTAGAAGCCCAAAATGCCACCTAAGAAGGATGAGAAGGCCAACCAAAGTGATCTCATTTTATCTTTGGTCAGGAATTACTGATTTGGTCTAAATTTACTGATTTTGGTCCAATCTTGCAAACTTTCTACTTATTTTCACCTATTTATTTTGCTATTTTCCTATTTTACTATTGTCATTTTAATTATGAGTTTGTGACTTTAATTATGTGGTTTCAAAGACTTATTTAGCTATTATTTATTGTGTTAAATTTGGTAGTTATAAGGAGTAAGAGAAGTCAACATCTGACTATCCTCATTCTCAGCATTTTCCTTATTTAAGCTAGTTTGTTTCCATTTGGAAGATAACCAGAAAAATGAATGAATTTTTTGGTGAGATTTTCTCTCATTTGACAGATCAAGTTCTGTAGGGTTTGATTTATTGATATCCGAAAATAATCATTGGGTTTATTTGTTTGCCAAAAACATTCAATTTGTTCTTGTGTTATGTGATTTTCAGATCCTATACAAGTTACAGTCACGATTTCCAGTTTATTGTTTCATATGTTCATCGAATTGAAAAACTTCCAAAGCTTTGCTATTCACATCTTGACTTACAAATCTTCAGTTAATGATTTTATCCAGTTCGAATCCCATCTTGATAAAAAACACCCATTTTCTCAATCGTTCTCATTATATCGTCCAGTTCGAATTCCAGTCACAAAATCCTGTTTAACTTTTCACCTATTCTCCAAACCTAAAAACTTTAAACAACAAGTTTGTTCTACACATCCAAACCTACAATTCACCTGTTAACCATTTTACCTAGTTCGAATTCCAGCTTAACCAAAAATGTTAATTTTCTCAACCATCTTCATTCTATCGCCTAGTCGGATATGTTCTCAGAAAGCTTTCCATAACTTTTCAACCATTCACCTGATTGAGCCGAGCCTTAATACAAATTTGTAGTTCACAAAAAGTTCTACAAACTTGTTTCATTCATCAAAACCAAATTCCTAGCCCATAACCTATAAAATGACTTTCAAATACCTAGTTTTCAATTCACTCGATAAAACTCAAAATTGTCCACACATCTCCCACGACCACCAGGCCAGTTCCATTCACGTTTAGCTTCAATTCTCCATTAGAAAGATAATTCGGCCATTAGCATGGATGACATTTTCAACAATTTCAGTTCCGCAACCACCCAAATGCCGTCTTTAAGTTTAACATATGAAATGCAAGAGAAGCAAAGGAAAGGAAGTGGTGGTGGGGACCTTTGAGGTATTAGTAAACCAATGAGGAAGCTGAAAAGGATTTTATGCCTTTCCAACTCATCTACTTTTATCCACATTTTATCTATTCTGTCCAAGCTTTTTTGTATTTTAATTTCCAATCTCAAAGTAGAGCCCAATGGGCCTAATCAATTTTTAGGTATTCAAATGTCCACTCCCAACGGTCGGAAACAATCAGAGCCCTTCAAAATCAACCAATTTCAACGCCAAACCATTCAAGATTGAAAAATGGGGGAACTGGGGCATACGTGATGAACCCTTCGTCGAATTATCATTTGTTCTGTTAATTTTTCCAGCAAGCAGAGATGGATCTCAAGAATTCCAAGGATCACTGGGCATTTCTGGTAAGCTTTCGTCACGGCTTTACGGAAAATGGAAACTATCTTTTCTTTGAAGAGGATTTTTCTCGTGCTGCCTCCTGAAATTGGTTTCTTTTGTTTGTCAGTCGATTCTTGTGGGTGTTTTGTGTGTGTGTGTGTATTTGATTCAAAGTTTTGCGTTCGCTCTTGGATTTGATCTTGTGTTAGCGTGCTCGGTATGGGTATCCCATGCCTAGTTCATTTTCAATAGCTTGGTTTGTCAAGCGAACACGGGGATAATGTTGAACTTATAGTGAGCTTTGATTACTTTTTCATTAGTCGCTGACAAAAGAAAATGTACGCTTGGCATTTGTTGTACTTCAATTTCTTTCCAGACACCGGATTCCCTTTTTGAGCTGGTTCACTGTTTCTTATTCTAATGGTCGCCTTTCTTGTTTTCTTTTGATCTTTTTTGCATTTGACTTTTAATTCCTTTTCCCTTGTTTATAATAAATTCAGGAAGAAATTGAAGCACCAATGTGGGTGGATCTTAGTTTAGAAGCCAAGTCCAATTACCAAGACGCGTGAGTCTGTTAAGAATTACTGTTGAACTTAAAATGTCTATGCATCTTCGTAACTGCTAATTATCTTGATACTAAAATGTAAAATGTCTGCATATTGCAGTGATGATCAGTGGTTCTACAATAGTCACCAGTAAGCTATTTTTCCCCTCCCCTATTTGGATTTGGAAATTTTGTTGGTAAAACTCACGCATGATGACAGTACTTGAAAACAACTATTCAGGTTCCACCAGTGTTCTTCTCGCCAGTTAAAAGCTTCATTTTCCAATCCCCCCAAGGAGAGTTTGTCATCAGAATTCGACTTGAATGGACCAGTTTCTCCAAACCTTCCTTCTTCAGTATCCAAATCGAGGGGTGAGCACTACACAGTCAAGAAATGCAGAGGAGATGGTTTTGATGCTACATTTATTAAACAACACCCGGTAATGGGTTTGAAAGGCAAGTCTCGATTGCTGAATTCAGGCCCAGAAATGGAACCCAAGTTAAGTTTTGTAAGTTCTAAAGGGACTTCGAGCTCAATCGCAAATCTCATTTCTGAGAAAGGTTCAATCAGAAATTCCAAGGATTTGAAAAAAACATATGCTGCAGCTGGAGCATACAGAAGTAGCTCAAACATTGTGGTGGACAAGGAAGGTGTAAGCTTATCAGGTATCATTACGTCTGAGGGTGGTCAACAAGTAGAACAAACAAAAAAGAAGGTATCAGGTCAAGGATTTGGTCATACAACTGGAATTTTGTCTGCTGTAAGGACAAGTCTTAGGAAAAGTTATGTTACTCGACAAGCATCAAGGGTGCAAACTAATATTAATAGCAAGAAATCCGGGGATAGTAAGTCCTCATCAGGAAAATCTAGTGTGGGATCATCTTCAAACATCAGCTATCCTGGTATGAGCTCTGCATTTACAATGTTGCATAACCAAGAGAAGACCCCAGATAACAGAAACATAATAAGGATGACTGAAGCAGCAACAAGTAAAGTAAGATACTTGAACGCTCAAGTTAAGGGGGAAGCATGCAATTTTAGAGGAGGTGGGAAGAGCATTACAGCAAGCATGTCTAAAGAAGCAAAATGCAAAGTAAACAGTCCTCACGTGTCCAGGGTTTCACATGCGCGACTGAAGGAGGGAGTCTATTTTAGAGGGGCATTTATTAGCACTGTTGCAAAGTCATACTGTAAAGATGCTTCAAAGTCTAAGGTTAAAACCTGTCTAAAGTCTAACGTATATTCACTAACTTTTCAATATACTAATGTTTACGTTTTAGATCAAACAAATATTTTATTCTTTGCAGAAGTAGATAAAAACAATTAAAATGTTATTAAAAATTTCAATCACTCAGTAGTTTATCATAATTTTTACGCTAACAGATTGATTTTTTTTCTGGATTCTGTAGATTCAAGCTCAGAGCCGGAAGCCAAAAGTGTTATTGCCACATGCGGATAACAAGAAAGACTATGTAGCAGGAGCTAAAAATGCTAAGGAAAAGGTGAAAGTGAGTAGGAAGGACAGAGTGGTTGGTACTGGAAAGGAGAATGCAAGAGGACTGCCTGTGACCCAGAAATCCTGCAGTGAGGACATGTTTGGGGGTCAGAAAAGGATTGTTCCAAGAAAAAACGGATTAGGATTGCTGGGTCCAAAGGTACAATTTGATTTTGTTTGCTATTTCCAAAATCTTGGAAGCTGACCTGGAAACATCTTTTCAAATATTTAGATGAGCATGAACAATATGAAGCATACCGTTTTAAACATTAATTAAATGAGAAGAAAAACCAATGACAGATTCTAGCAAAACGTTAAATGAGGCGAGGGCAAATAATATGTTCTTTTGTTGACTCTTGCATAGTGCAAACTATTTGTTGATGTGCAGGGGTAATTTGGACGATAATAATTGTGATAACTATGAAGATCACTAAAATAATGGTTACGTAGCTGGATCCAGTGTCAAATATGTTTGCTAGTTTTTGGTATGGAGGGACTAATGTTTCAACTATGAGGTTGCTCTTTTCCTACCATAAGTCCTGTCGTTTCTAGGCTATCAAATGGAGAAAGCAGGAGTTCAAAAATCTGTTAGTTTTGGTGCAGCAGGAACAGAATTAACAGCTACCCTTTATAATTCCGCGCTGGGCTCTTTACCTCCTAAAATGACGAAGACCCATGTTTCTAGCTGTTGCTCTTCATCAGATCATATTGCAACTTTCAATTTTCATAGCACTGCTTTGGATCAACTAATTCAGTCTTAGAATGACCTACTGAGATTCGTTTTACTTGGAATCTGATTTTCATGTTAACTTGTTCCTTGGCAGGGAGAAGTCGGCAGCCAAAGTAAGGGAAAACATCCAGCACATGTGACTCATAAGGTATACCTTCGTTAAGCAAAGATGGTGTCACAAATTTTGTGTATAGATAATTCGGAAATCTAACTTCTGAAACGACAGAGAGCTGGCAGCGGCAGTCCGCTCAAAATTACTTCGCTTCTAGTTCTAGCTTCCTAGACGGGGGCAGATTTTGGTACTATTCCCCCTTCCGCGAAATGCCCTGGGCTTATTGGGCTTTTCTTTTATAAGATTTCTGGTTTGGGGGTACTGAAGTAGTCCAAATCAAACGAACTTTGAGGAGAGTTATACTCCAAATGCTATTATTGTAGAAGAGACCAAAAAATGGCATATGGAAACTTCCAATGTCATATGCAAGTCTCATATCTTGTAACTAGTATCGTAACACAGGCCATATGAATATGCTATTCAATGAATTGGATACTGACAAGAAGCTTTGAAAAGATTTCTCATGAACCATCAATGATGCAGTGCCATTCTCAACTCAACTGTTTTGATTTTTTCCCATTTCTCTCAGGATCCATGGATGATTTTACGCATTATAAATAGATGGACCTAGTTGTTTAGAGTTTGTCTTCGGCTTTAAGTAACACACTAAGCTCTTGCTTCTGTTGTTAGCTACCAAGTGGAAAGGAGGGAATGGAACACTTCTGGTTTTGGGATGGTTAAATGAATGCATTTGCCAATGTCAAAATGGGCTATTACTAAGTCTTTTGATGACCAAGACATTTGCAATAACTAAATAATGCATCTCAATTTATCGTTCTTGAGTGACTAAAGTACCTTAAATTAGAGATGCATTTTTTCTCCAGTTGAATTTGATTTTAAGACTTGGAATAGCACTGGCTTACACTAGAACGAATCGAAACTTCAATTGAAGTGGCAATGTAACTGTAATTTCAAAAGTACAATATGGAATCAACCTGGCTTGAAGCTAATTTACACAAGTTATCATTCAGTTGAGCTGTGTACACTGGACATAGTCATGGCTGTTAAGCTGTAGATTTGTGATGCATCAAAATGATCTGTCATGGACTATAACTTCCGCTAGAGTGTGATTTTCAGTTTAAAATGTAGAGCTTAATCAAACTTCAAAAACAAACCTCTTATCTTTTCCGACTTCCCTCATTCACAATTTATTTTAGTAGTCTCGTACAGTTTTCCATTCTATGTTTCAACAACAATGGATTTTTTTTTGGATGCTCATGATGTGTCTACGAAGAATCTCAATTACGAGAAGGTACTTTTAAGTTATCTATATTTAGACTAATCTTTGTTTGAGTCAGATAAATCTCTTGTAGAAGACAAAGCTCTGATCTCAAATTTTAAACAGTTACATAGATAAAAACAGGTCAAACCCATGACCTCAATTAAACGGGAAGAATTTCTTACAAACTTACGCACCATTCAACGACAATAGGCTTTGAAGCGAAAGCCTATCTATAAGAACAGTACAAAGCTGTACACATCATGCGTAAATATACCTGACGCCTAGTTTGCAGCATCTGTCTACTAAAAGCTAGTCAGAACCGTACACTTTCGCCCAAACCTATAATGAATTCATCGGTCCTCTGTGCCTTGGAGCCCACCAAAAGGTCCTCCTCGGAAAAAGAAGAAAAAGTCGTTAGTCACAGATTATAGATCCGACGCAGCAAGGACAGATGTGCCCAAAACGTAGAGAAATGACACCGGCCAGTGGAAGGAGAGGAAAACTAACACTGGAAAACAAAAGCAGAGACAAGTAAAGAATGTTTTGATGAAATGAATTTTAAGAATATAAAATTCAACACTTTTTGGTATAATAAACAATAAGATATTAAATTTGGTATATTATTATTTATATATTAAAAATTATAAAAAATAATTTTGTTCATTT
>JANKYF010000005.1:39845034-39858065 GCA_029829435.1 Erythroxylum hondense | reverse complement strand
ACTAATTATTCCCTATCAAACCCATCCTATGACAAATTTCCTATTTTACCCTTCTAATAGGGGGTGGGATGTTACAGTTTATCCAAAGAATTTTTTGACATGAAGTCTGGGAATCTGAGATAAATCGTACCATAATGTTGCTTATCCAAAAGATCCCCACGCCCACGTCGATAACGCAATTCAGGCCTATCGCACTTTGCTTTGTGCTTTACAAAGCTATAACCAAGATCATTGTTACCTGCTTAAAACCTCATTTAGACGGTCTTGTTAAGCCAACTCAATGTAGCTTTGTACCAGAACGATAGATTACTGACAATATCATCATAATCCAAGAATTGATTCACTTTATGAAAAGCAAATCTGGCAAAAAGACATCATTGCGATAAAGGTGGATTTAGAGAAAGCCTATGATAGACTTTCCTTGGACTTCATCTTAGATACTCTTATCAAGATTGGTATCCCAGAACCTTTGACTAATTTGATCATGAAGTGCATTTCATCAGTTTCCATACAAGTAAACTGGTATGGGGAGCTAAATGACTCATTCTCTCCCACCAGAGGTATTCGACAGGGTGACCCGCTATTGCCTTATCTTTTCGTTCTGTGTATGGAATGACTGGGCCATTTAATTAACGATTCTATCTCTAACGGATGATGGAAACTGATCAAATTAAGGAGAGACAAACCACCTTTATCTCACTTATTCTTTCCTGATGACCTCATTCTGTTCACGGAAGCTGATATGGAACAGGTAAAGGAAATACAAGACACGTTAAGTACCTTTTATACAGCTTCCGATCAACGGGTCAGTCAGTCTCGGCGTTTTTACTCTAGGAATCTTTCGACCACTCAGGTGAATTACTTAAGTGAGGCCTTGGGCTTTAGAAAGATTAACAATTTAGGACGCTACCTCGAAGTGTCTCTATTACATGAGTGAGTTAGTAAAAGAACCTACCAGTATACTTTGGATAAGGTTCAACAAAAACTCTCAGGGTGGATGGTAAATATTTTATCGCTCGCAGGCAGAATCATGCTGACTTAGTCATTCATTACAATGCCCCCCATCTACACGATGCAGACGGTCCGCCTGTCATGTTAGCTTTGTGATGCTCTGGAGAAAGTCATATGACAGTTCTTGGGGGGCGCGATGGTCGACAACAAGAAGATGAGTTTGGTCAATTAGGACACAGTGTGCCTAACTAAAGAATTGGGGGGTCTTGGAATCCGTAAAATAAGGGAAACCAATGATGCCTTACTTGCAAAGCTAGGATGGTCAATGGTTTCTAAACCAAATGCATTCTGGGTTCAAATTCTTTTAGCTAAGTATAATTTTGATGTTAACAATCTTCCCCTTTTCTTTGATGAAACAGGTGGTTCGATGATCTGGAGGAGTATCAAAGAAACTTGGCATCACATTTTGAATGGCACGAAATGGATGATCTGTGATGGCTCCAGAACAAAATTTTGGTTCAATCAATGGGTTGAAGACTGGGGACCTCTTATCTCTCATGCAGTGGCCCCAATTTCACTGGATAATTTTGAACACTAAGTTAATCAATTTACAGACACAACCAGTAACTGGAATTGTGCAGCTTTTCAACACTTGTTACCGTCTTCGAACTGCATGACTATAGCAGGTATCCTTCCGTCAAAGAACTATTTAGGGCCGGATCAGCTTATTTGGGGCCCAACAAACAATGAAAAATTCACGACTAAGTCAGCTTACTCCATGATTGTGAACCACAAAGAAGTTATGACCAACGTAGACTACAGGTTTATATGGCAATGGCAGGGCCCACAACGAATTCGAGCATTTCTTTGGCTCCTCTTGCATAATAAACTTCTCACTAATCAATAGAGGGTGTACAGGAAATATACTTCTGATGCTGCTTGCTACCACTGCCACTTTGAGGAATCCTCTTTTCATGTAATGAGGGATTGCCCCAAAGCCTGCAACTTATGGAATAGGTTCCCCCCTCAGGTTATCTCAGTAGAGTTTTTATAATAAACCACCAGGGGTGGCTCAGAAAGAATCTTCACACACACTGATTGGTAGGGGGATTCGACTGGGCTATTATCTTTGGCACAGCGTGCTGGTTTCTCTGGTCCTGGCATAATAAGGCACTCTTCGATGAACATTTTTCCTAGCTGACTTCGCCAGATCATCAGATTATAGAATATGTACATCACTTTCAATTAGCGACAAATTGGAAACAACGAGCTTGACTGGGTAATTGCATTCAACGGGTTAGCTCATTTGTTGGAGTAAACCTCCCCAGGGTTGGGTGAAATTAAATATAGACGAAGTCAGCAAAAGCTCACGCCTTTCGACCACTGCAGGTGGCTTGCTACGACACAGTTCGGGTGCTTGGTTAGGAGGATTCGCTCAGAACTGTGGTTGGTGTTCCACGACTACAACAGAACTTTGGGGTGTGCTCTCAGGCCTTAACCGGGCTTGGAACTTGGGGTACTACCATATTGAATTAAAAGTGGATTCAATTACAGTGACCAATATGCTTTCTTCCCCAATGGTGCAAGCTACTTCTCTTAACCCGTTAGTAGTGAGCATTGATGAACTGTTCACCCGCAATTGGGTCATGGTTATTGGCATATATATAGGGAAAGTAATCGGTGTGTGGACTGGCTTGCAAATTTCGCAGTCCAGTTCAACTTAGGAGTCACTATTTTTGAGCACCCACCTAGGGGTTGCCTACCTATCCTCTTAAAGGATGAATCAGGGGTTTGTCACCCTAGAGTTAACATGTAATTGTCTCGCTTGTCTTCCCTTTTATAAAAAAAAGTAAGCTACTAATGGAAGCCTCCAATGAGAGGCCACTAAAAGCTTTGGAAACCAATGGAAGTGTTTGCACATGGCAACTATGAAGAGCTTATTGAACAAGGTAATCATATTATGTAACCAAAAGACAAAGGCTCTAAAACTATTTTGGGTGAATCTGATGAGGTCCCTTCAAATGAGGTGCAATGACGATATCCTATTGGTGATGATGATTTAGTTGTAACTGCAAACATATGGTGTAGTTATGGCTAGCATTGATAAGGACTAGTTTACATTAGAAGAACTAAAAGTACTAGTACTTACTGTCTTTCTATTATCTAATCTAACAAATTATGGTGCTTATGATTAATCAAATTCCAAATTAAAAAACAAATAAGTTAACATAATTATCTAATTAAAACAAAGATTAAAATAACAAACAATAAAACAGTCAGTGGTATTTGGAATTCGAATCCCTCTTAAGACTTCTTATGAAATTATGATTTCAAAAATCAATTTAATACATAGTTCATTAGACTATGGAAATTACTTAATTATGTTAATATCTTTCTCAAGAATATAAACATCTAATCTTAGGCTGATTAATTGAATTATTTTTCAAATTAAAACCCCTAGAATTATATTAATCAATTCATAAATTTAACTGTTAGGTTTAACCCTAATTTAGAAGATTTATGCGAACCTATCTCTAGATTAGTGTACAACTCCTTTCAATTATGTTAGATCTATTTATACAGTAGATTTCTCAATCTTACTTGCATGAAATCATAAATGAATCAACACGGTAGAAATATAATTCAAGAATAATTATAATTACATAATTAAATATCAATAAAATTAAAGGATGAATTAAAATAAAATAAAATCATTACAAGGTATATCTCGAGATTTATCTAATCTAAGTAACCAAAAAGGTTTAGTTCATAATCATAGAAGATATAACATCAAAACCAAAGGAAAAATAGAAAATTAATTTCATTACTCTCAACTTAATAAGAAACACTTGAGCATTTGTTTTTCCTTATGCAAATAAATTTCATTACTCTTAACTTAATAAGAAACAAATTTGAGAATGCATTAAACAAATTGAAGATATCCATTAAGATTCTCCATTATCCATTCAATTGCAAAGTTTATTGAATTGTTGAGCACTTAATTGCTTGCATCACATTATAAAACAATCCAATTCACTCCATAAATCTTTAAATTTCAACTCAAATCACATCATTCCACTTAATGTATAAAGTGAACATACATGAGAAAAATATAAAATATTTAAACATTTTTCATCCTTATTAAAAATAAAACACTAAATTTAAAAACTCAACGTAGGAGCATTTAAAAGCTTGTTTGAAAAGTCACCTAGCCTTTTGACGCATGAGTAAACACCTTATCAAGAATACGACCAATTACTCAACTAGGTCACTATCTCAAATGGCTACTAACTCCACTTATTTTGACTTTTTTATTAACACAAATCTAGTGGAGTGAAATTATTTATGCTCTTTTATTCATATACAACTATTTTTTTCTTTTTTCTTTTTATGTGGCATAATAAAAAGCTCGAAAAGAATTCACAATTAACTTAATGTAAGCACAAATTATACATAAAGTATTATAATAAAAATTAAATATCCATTCTCAAATTAATAAACTAAATTAAAATCAACTTAATTATCAAAACTAATAACTATTTGCCTAGACAAATCAAATCAAATTACAATCACAACATAGCTTATAATATATCATCTTGATCAATATTCTCTTTAAAAAAATCCTGAATTATTTATTATTAAGCAAATTATAACAAAATTGATAAGCTTGACTACTAAGTCCCTCCCCCAAACTTAATTTCTACATTGTCCTCAATATAAAAAAATGCAAGAACAATGAAAATATGAAAAATAATGAGAGAAGGTGAGAATAATTGGTACTTGATAGTAAAAGATTTTAAGCCTTACTTAATCTTGTTAACATCAAACTAGTACTGGTGAAATATTTTTTACTCTAACGAAAGGGTGACGTTGCTTTCATAGCCCATGGAACTCCATCAAATCTCAAGTAACAAAGTTGGGACCATAAAACTAAAATTATGAAAATATCTAAACTACTAATGGAGATCTTACAAACTACTCATTCAAAACAAGAACACCTAATTATTGGATTGCCTCCTAATCAATGCATTTTTATGAGTATTTTAGTTGGACTTCCCATTAAGTCCCTCTCGAACCTGGATCTATAATCAATGGCTTTCTTCTACTCATTTCATTATATAAGGGTTCACTGGCTTGCGAATAGGCCACATGTTGTAAGATAATAGGAATATAAGGTATCAAATTAATAAAACCAATTAAATCCATTAATGCCCTTTTTAGTAACAAACCTTTAATATAACAAAGAATAATAGAACCCCTAGATCTTTTATTGAATTTGACAGTTAGTTTTGTGGAAAGTAGGAACCCTTCGAACATAAGATGACTTTTGATAATTCCTTGATAGCCTCCTTATTTGGCTCTTGCTCTTCCTCTTCCTCTTCCTCTTTCTCATCTTCCTTCTATTCTTGAACATCAACTTCCTCCTTTTCTTAAACATCTAGTTACTTTCCAGTCTATAATGTTATGGTATTCATATGTTCCATCAAATATGGTTTGTTGTATCTAGATAAAACACATATCCTTTTAGTATTATGGATGGTAGCCTCAGTTGAAACAACAAATTTCATAAGGACATATTTAAGAAGTTGATGCTCCTCTTATTATTGTTGTTACAAAATCTCAAATGAAGTGTGATTGCCCTGTGCAAAGTCGTAATAACTACGCCACTTTGGATTATAAGTATTCTCGTATAAGGTATCTTGAGGTTAGTTCTCCACATAAATTAGACGGCCTTATATATATTTTGATGCTTGAAATTCATGAAAGGTGATTACCTCCACAAATATCATAATATATCATAAATATTGGTTAAGCTTTCGAATATATTTTACAATGCCTTTTGTTCCAAGCTTTCAATGCAGCTATAACTGATGACATAAAATAACCCCCTGTGAATATTGTTCTCTCCATCCTTCCATTGTGTTTGGTGGCTATGATAATAAATAACCAAATTCTTAAAAATAAACCACAAATAGAAGATCAAGGAAGAGATCTATAAAGACAAATAATAAATATCAAAACAAACGAAATATAAGATAACTGAAAAATAACTAGATTAATAAAATAAGGTTTTCCTAATATTATAGTCACCAAAAACGATACCAAAAACTTAATGATGATGATTTGGCTTTAACCGAAATTATATGGTGTAGTTGTAGCTAGCTCTAACGAGTATGAGTTAATTCCATGAGGACTAAAATTACTGGTACTTACTAGCTTTCTATTGTCTAGTATATTAAATTATAATACCTAAGATTAATCAAATTCAAAATAAAAAAAATAAACTAAAATAAATCAATACAATTGACTAACTAAAGAAGAGATTAAACTAAGAAACAATCATAGAAGACATTGGTACTTGGAATTTGAATCCCTTATAAGACTTCTTATAATATTGTGATTGCACTAATCAATTTAAGATATAGTTTATTAGACCGTAAAAATTTCTCAATTATGCTAACTTATTTCTCAAGGCTAACAACGTATAATCCTATATTGATTAATTGAAATCTTTTTCTAATTAAAACCCCTGAAATTGCATTAATAAATTTATGAATTTTATTATTACATTTGACCCTAATTTGAAATATTTTTGTCAACTTATCTATAGATTTCCATACAACTCCTTTAAACTATGCTAGATCTATCCATACAAATAATTTCTTAATCTCAATTGCATGAAATCATTCATGAATCAACATGTTATGAATATTAATTTAAGAGTAACTAAGAACACATAACTGAATCATCAACAAAAATAAAGAGTGAATTAAATTAAAATAAATTCACTACAAGGTCTATCCCAAGGTTCTTCGAATCAAAGTACCAACAAAGGTTTAGTTCATAATTATTGAAGACATAAAATCAAAACAGAAAACTAGAAAATCCCAAGAAATATGATGACATCTTGTTTAATCTTCATGAAATTCAATTTAGATTGATGAAAATCCACTTTGAATGTATTTCCTTGCTTGTTCTTTGTTCTTTTTATCATCATAGGCTGTCAAATGGTGTTTCTTTAAGCCTCTTCCCTTACTTTTCCTCTTAATTTTTCCTTTTAAATTCAAAAATTATGATTTTTAGTGGTACACAGTTACCAACACAGTTTCGTGTGATGTTCGTATTGATTAGAAATAATAAAACTTCTAAATATAGATTGTGTAACTCTCTAAAATCATGTACCTATCTTATTGTGCATGAAACATGTCAACATAGGCATGTTGGTATGGACATAGGCATATCTAGAGACAATATGCACTTTCATATTCTTTATAAATTAATCAAAATAGCTCCAACATCACCGCAAACTTTTCCTAATTTGTTCCTTTTTCTTCGAATAAGTGAACTAAAACCTAGAAAATAAATAAAAATAAATTAAGCACTAAAAACGATACAAATCTTAAGTAAATAAGATAATGCACTAAACATGGAGCTAAAAATATGGTTTATTAAGCATTTGCCACCTGTTTAGAGAATCCCTTGGAAATCTCTAATTATGTAGATTCAAAATTTGAGCCTTTAAGAATGAAGATGGGAGAACCTTTATCTACCCTTTCTTAGGGATTTGTTAAATTGATCCATTTAGTAAAAGGAGATCACTGAGGAAAAAGGTTTAATCCTCCTCTAAACAAATACCTTCCTAACTTCCATTATATATTAGAGTATTAAAGGGATGAATTGTTCTAAAAAGACTTCATGATATTTTTTAATAAAAACGCTTATCCTAGAACTACTTAAAACTAAAATGAAGGTGGACAACCTGAAGAAAAAACGATAGTTTCTAAACTAGAAATGGGAGTACATATCTAACCATTATCAACATTATAATGGTCAAATCATAGTTTCATTTGATAGATATAGAGTTAGAATATAGAAAATTGCTTCCTATTGCCAATATATATTTATTAGAATACAATTAAAATTAGATCCAAGGGTAATAATCTTTGTATTTGTCTATGGTGCTAGAACTGAATTCCATAGAGTTTAGCTATGGGACACTCTTATGGTGTAAAGGAATAATGTAGTTGACCCATATATATTCCTAGGTGATTTTAACACAATAGTATATCCATCTGAAGTAGAAGGGATGATGCATGTCTCAAAATGTGAATATAAGGGCCTAAGGAATCGTTTGAATATATTGGGCCTTATGGATTTGAATTTTGATGGTAATTATTTCACATGCACAAACAAATAGATTAGAGATTGTCAAATCGATAAAAAGTTGAATCTTTTAGTTATTAACTAATTCTGCCAAAAATCCTTTCCATTAAGCGAGGATTTATTCACAAGCCATTTGTGTTTAGATCACCACCTAATAAAGATCAACAATCTCACAATGATTTACTAGTTGGGGAGTATTAAATGATGATAGTGTAACTAAACATTGAATATTATTTATTGTCATAAGCTAGGTTGTTTATGTTGTGTTCAGATGTTGGTGGTAAGATGCAATGTTTATTTTGGCTAGATGTCACCTTTTGACCTTTGTTAACTTTACCATGCAAAATTGCAATGTAAATCTTTTGTACTTATCATATTTATTGCCAACATGCAATGTGTATTTTGGCCAAGTGTCACCTTTTGGCCTTTGTTAACTTTACCATGCAAAATTGTAATGTAAATCTTTTGTACTTATCATATTTGTTGCCTTTAATGTTTTGATACAATTTCAATTTTTTCAAGAAAAGTAATCTCACAATGAAAAGCTTTAGGAGAGCACTATTCAAGTTTTGAAATTACTTGATTGATAATCCAAGGTATCAGGATACTATCAAGAAGGGAATGGAGACACAAGTCTAGGGATTTTATGCTTTTAAATATGTGAGGAAACTAAAACATATGAGAGAGGAACTGAAAAAAAAAATCCTTAAATCAAGGTTTGAAGTCCTTAACTAATATTGATCTTCAAATAGCCAAGGACTTACTAAATTTAGCCCAAGAGGAAGCTTATGCACGTCCCATAAATGAACAATATAGGTCCAAGGAAAGGCCAGCTTGTAGGCTTTGAGCAACCATTATCCTTTTTTTAAAACAAAAATCTAGGATTCAATGGTTGGAGGAGGGGGATATTAATATAATTTTTTTCGCAAGTCATTAATAAGGAATCACAATATAATTCTTCACTAAAAGAAATAAATGGAGAGTTGATCTAGATGTAAGAAGACCTCATCAAAATTATTTTTTAGTATTTCCAAAGCTACATGGGAACTTACTCTAACTACATCTCTTAGGTAAAGGTGTTTGGTAAATATGTCAATCACTCATTCAATGAAGATCAAATGGTTGAACTAACCAAGCATATCTCCCTTGATGATATGGAGAAGGCAATCTTTACATTGAATCCATCTAAGGTCCTAGGACTAGATGGATTCAATGGGTTCTTTTTTAGAAATCTTGGAATCATGTCAAAGATATGATCATTAAATAGGTGTTGGAATTTTTTGAAAAAGGATCTATGCTTAAGGAACTCCAAAAAAAATTACATTACTCTAATACTAAAAGTGTTGAATTTAGAGAATCTTGGAGATTTTAGGTTATTATCATACTAAAACCTCATTTATAAAGCTATCTCTAAACTGTTTGCAAAAATACTTAAAACAGTGCTGAAGTCAATTGTAAACCCTTGCCAAGATGCTTTTATAAAGGTTTGAAATATAGGAGACAACATCATGCTAGTTTAGGAGTTCTATAATTGTTATCACTAGAAGAAAGGACCAAAATGTTGTGCTCTTAAGATAGACTTCTAGAAAGCTTTTGATTCCTTAAACTAGCAATTCATCTAACATACTCCAGAGGTATTTGACTTCCACCTATCTTCAAGAATTGAATAAAACAATGCATAGAGACAGTCTCATTCAATATATTATTTATTGGAGCAACTACTAAAGGCCTTTGATAACAATTTCTTTATCCCTCTATATTTTCATTCTATGCCTAGAGGTACTTAATAGAATCATAACACACGACATCTAGGGCAACCAAAAATTTCTTATCATTACACGTGCAGGAAATTAAAGATTGTAAGTTTATCATTTGCAGATGACTTATTGCTCTTTGGTGGAACAAATGAAACCTTTTTAAGGGTCCTAATGGAATCACTTGAAACATTTAATCTTCTCTTTGGATTGATGATCAATATAAGGAAAAGTCTGTTGGTTTATACCCTTGTAGCTAATTTTTGGTTGTATATTTATTTATATAAAATTTGTTTTTATTCAATAAAAGACATTCTTTATCTTTATATATTTATTAATTATTTAATTATTAATGATAAAGATAAAATCCATGGAATAATTGTTATGCAATTAGAAATTATAATTATGAGATTGAATTGCATTTCGTATTATTCCTAAAATGTTCCTAGCATAGTTTCATCAAGATGGGGTATTGATGAAATGGTTAGACTAACACATATTTGTTTCTTTCTTATGAAGAAAGTAATTGATATCATAGATTAAAGTGTAAAGATACTTAAACAAACATGTGAGTATTTATTAGAGAATAAGTTCACTGAACTGACCGATTATGACAATCTCAAATGGAACATTACTTGCATGTCTATGGATTATCTCATTATGATGGTTGTATAATTGATCCTTAGACTTGAGATTAGCAAAGTTATCTCATGTAGGAATTACTATGCTTTGACACTACTTATGTTCTATTCTTGGAGTAGTTCAATTTGGTAGTTATTGTATATAGTATGAAATATGTGGCGATAGTTGAGAAAATCAATAAATAATTCATTATCCTAAAGTAATTAGGGAAAATGTTCTGTTGTTCTTGATTAGTAATAATTTTGAGGATCTCTAGCCTAGACACGAATTCTATACTCTAATTCCAATTAGAACATTAGATGACGAAAGGATTAATTTATATAAGGTAGCCATGCATAGATAAGTTAAGTCAAACTACTTTGACATTCCTAATATTTGGGTGGTCTTGACATATTGTTAGACGTCAATCATGATCTATGATTATAAATTGTTTAATTAAGGAATTAAAGATAAATTAAAAGAATTTTTAATTTACCTAATTCTAATTAGGAATTAGAATTATAATTTATAATCATGGCTAACATATTAGGAACCTAATGGGTCACACATAAAGGTCTATAAAGGAGAAAGTGAAATTTGAATTAAATTGGACTTGATTGAGAAGTTTTAGAAACTCTAAGGGTTAATATATGATATTTAATCTTATAAGGATTAATTCATAATTATAATTAAATTTTGACTTTAATTGTAATTTTAATTAAATTCAAGAACATGAAAAATAAGATTTTTCATATAAAAGGAAAAATTAGAAAAATGGTAGCTAACACTTCTTACAATTTTTCCTCTCAAATTTAGATTTGAGTTTTCTCTGAATAGATCTGTGGATACCATTAGAGACCGGACGATTGAACGGCTTGTGGATTGACGAATTTAAAAAAATAGGAAGTTATAACAAGAAATTGAAACAGGTTAGTATAACTTTGTCAATTTCTTGTTTTATGTTTCTAATTAAAATTTGTTAAAGTTAATTCCATGCAAAGTTTTTAATTCATTCCGCTGCGCTTAGATTTGATCTTGCTTATATTTTTCCAACAGTGGTATCAAAACCACCATTAATAGTTTTAATTTTGATTCATAAGATAGACTAAATTTTGATTTGGATATAATGTGCAAAAGTTTCATATTTTACGTTGCACCTGTTTTAACTAGTGATTTGAAAATGTGATTTTTGAGAAAGTTTTTTGTAGTGGTGATAGACGTTCACTGCATGACTTAGTTTCTCTAATTGTTGCTTTTAAATTTCGTGCATGTTATTCTGATCATATAATTTTCTAGAAATTTTTGTTCTTAATTCTGCCGAAAGTGTTTAAGAAATTAGGTAAGAGATGCTTTATTTGTTAGAAGATTGTTGTTAACAATAGCGTTTACTATGTCTGGAAAAGATGTAAAACGTTTGCATGTATGCATTTCAGGAAATATGGAATACGTGTTCTTGTGCTTATGGAAATAGTGAAAATGTTTCATGTATTTCTGGAATTGATTTTTATTTGATCTTTGTTGCACTTGTTGTTTTACCTGTGAGCTGTTTCTTGAAAACTAGATGAAGAGTTACATGTTTTATTGTTGTCCTTTCTTTTCCTTAATTGAAAAATAAAATCGAAAAAGTTGATTTACTTCACGTATAGTTTTTACCAATTTTCTGGTTTTAAATGCATAACATATGCTTAGCTCTTGGTTTATTAACTGCAACATATGTTTTGCAACCAGTTGCAATACAGAACAGTGTTCTGTTTATTTACTCTAAGTGTTTTTGTTCATTTACTCAAACATTAAAGTTTCGGTGGTTGCAATATAGAAAATGTGTTCTGCGCATTTACTCAAGCATGTTACTTCATTAATTCTAACCTTCTTTTTATGTTGAAAGGTGACCATTATGGTTATGTTATTCTTTGTTTTTACTCATTGCATTTTACGTAACAAATGCTTGGGTTTAGTATGCTTCATTGAATGTTAATGAAGGTTTCGTTAATGAGATTATTGTACTTCATAGTTGATGAAGTTATCGATCACCGGAGGCTATTGTAGCCTTCGATTGTTAGAGAACCACCACCGTCACCCTAAAGAGCGTTATCTAACTAGAGGTTTATGTATATTATAAGTATGTTTATAACGATACAGATGGGGTATAGTGCCTTGATATAGTCTGAAGGTAGACCTAGTCGAATAAAGTCTTGTTCTGTTAAAAAAACATGAAGGTTTTTAGAGAAGAAGGGGCACGTGCCTCCTGACCGAATGCAACAAAGGCTAGGTGTACTACCTAGGAGACAACGTCTCCTGACAGTTGCCAATAGCTGGCGCCTGCACTTGCAGCGCCAGTCGTTTTTTTATTAATATAATTTTTTTCAAAAATTGATTAATTAAATTAAATTATTTTTATATTAAAAAATTTTCTTAATTTATTTTTCATAATTAGATTATGCCAAATTATAAAATGAGATTATATTATTTAGAATGAGACCTTATTATAAATCTATCCTTAAAATATTAAGTACATATTTACAACATGAATAATGGCTTAAA
>JANKYF010000005.1:39705391-39719340 GCA_029829435.1 Erythroxylum hondense | reverse complement strand
AGATCCATTGTAATTTTAATATCTGTTATCTTTGGTGAAAAGTAAATCAATGTTAGTTTTTAAAATTACTTGAAAATCAAATTTAGATTTTGAATATGATAGATTTTATCATAGAAGTTTGTTTTTTGTTTTTTGTTTTTGAATACAGAATATTAAATTTTAATCTTTATTTTTTCCTTTGTCAAAGATATAATACCATTGATATATCTTTGTGATATATTATCAAGCTATTATGTTTTGATATGCCTGCATACTTCTTCCAGTTCTATATATGTACTTTTTTTCTTTTTTCAGTCTAATTGTATTATAATTGGTTTATATGATGTTTTCTAAAACCATTTATATGGAAGTGAAAAAAGGAAAAAAGGAAAACAAGTAGAATAGTTAATTGAATCTAAAAAAGGAACAATTAATAAATTTATTAAAAAAGTAGGCTCCTCTAGTGAGAATCATGAGGAACTAGGTAAAGGTAATTTCAAACAACATAAAGAAAATTTAAGTGATGAGATTTATATTCATGATGATATTAGTAATTTGAGTGAGTATGATCATATACCAAATGCATCCAATTTAGAAATTTTAAAGGCAGCTAAGCAACTAACTTATATTGGATATCTATGATCCTAGAGATTGGGATAATCTTGATAATAAAGTAAGAGACATTTTAGTTGACAAAGGGCATATAAGAGAATTGAATCTTGTATTTCATTTAGACAATAGCTCTTATCATTTTTCATATTCATATTATTCTAGAAAATTGAGTAATGAAGAGATTAGCGATAGAAAATAGTTAGTTTACTGTAAACATATAGATAAACTATATTGTTCTTGTTGTAAGTTGTTCAAATCTAATAGCAAAAAAAGTGCATTAGCAAATGATATATTTAGATATTGGAAGCATCTTAGTGAGAGACTTAAAGAACATGAGAATATTATTGAGCATATGACTAGCATGAGGACCTAGAATGAATTAGAGTAAGATTAACCAAAAATAAAAAATTGATAATGACTTGCAACAAGAAATTATAAAGGAAAAATAATGTCAGAGACAAGTTTTGTTGAGAATAGTTTCTATTGTGAAATGTCTTGCTAAATATAATTTGGCTTTTTGAGGATCCAATGAAAAACTTTACCAAGATAGTAATGGTATCTTTTTGGATTAATTGAGATGATTGCTGAATTTGATGTAGTAATGCAGGATCATGTTAAACGCATTCAAAATTATGAAATTCATCATTATTATCTTGGTCACAAAATTAAAAATGAGTTGATTTCTCTGTTAGCCCATTGTATTAGAAGTTCTAACATAAGTATCATTAAAGAGGAAATACTTTTCTATTATTCTTAATTATAACCCAAATTTGAGCCATCAAGAACAAATGAATTTGTTAGTATGATGTGCGAATATGTCAAATAAAAAAATAAAGGAGTACATTTTAGAGTTCTTAAATGTAGATGACACATCTGGATTGGGAGTTTGCAATGAATTATTGAATGCCTTTAAATCTCTTGATCTTAATGTCTATAATGTGAGGAGTCAAGGTTATGACAATGGTTCTAATATAAAGGAAAAACATTGAGTGGTTCAAAAGCGATTACTTGAATAAATTCAAGAGCATTATATATGCCATGTGCTTGTCATAATCTTAATCTTACTCTTAATGATATGATACATTCTTATATTAAAGCCGTTTCACTTTTTGGAGTTGTGCAATGCATATATGCATTATTTTCAAGTTGTCCTAAAAGGTGGAAGATTTTACCTGATAATGTTTTAGGCTTAACCACGAAATTATTGTCTAAAACTCGTTAGGTGAGTTGAATAAAAATTGTTAAAACTATTAGATTTCAAGCTCCTTAATGAGGAAAGTTCGATTAGTATACTTGAGAGTTTTGAGTTTTTACTTAGTGTAATATTTTATTCGCTATTAACATGGTGAGTAAAAAATTGCAGTTTAAATCTTTGTGCATTGACACTATCATAGAACAATTAAAAGGTGTTATGGTATTTTTTTAGAAATATAGAGACGAAGGGTTAACCTCTAATAGGAATATTGTCAAAATTCTTGTAGAGCCTACATTTTTAACTAGACTTTGTATTATTAGGAAAAGACAATTTGATGAAAATAATCATGGTGGAGAAATACAATCAGCTGAGGATTCTTTTAAAGTTAATTTCTTTCTAGTTATTGTGGATATGACAATTGTTTTGTTGAGGAATAGATTTAAACAATTAAAAATATTTGAAAATACTTTTGAATTTTTATTTGATTCAAAGAAGTTGAGGTCACTGGATGATAATGAATTATGTTTCATTAATTTGCAACAACTTTTTCTTATAACAATGAATCGGTTGCGGATTTAGATGATCTTTTTTTGAATTAAAAGTATTGTAAATGACAACCAAATGAGTTAATATCATCAATTGAAATTTTAGAATTTGTTAAAGCTGCTGATTATTATCCAAATGTTTCAATTATTTATCGAATTATATTGACAATACATTTGACTGCAACATTAGTTGAGAGAATTTTTCAAAGTTAAAATTATTGAAAACCTACTTGAGATCATCAAGTTCACAAGAAAGGTTAAATAGTTTAGCTATTTTATATATTAAGGAAGATATGTTGGACAATATTGATATTGATACTATTATTAATTATTTTGAATCTAAAAAGCACGGAGAAATTGTTTTTTTATAAATAATGATCATCTGTGTGCTTGTTAGTGTAATTCTTTTGGTGTTTTACAATATGATATTGCTGTTCAATTGCTGTTACTATTATTTTATTGTTATTGCTATTATTTTTAGTGATTTTATTGATACTGACATTTGTAAGATGTTACTAGCTAAGGTTATAATTATTTAGTATTTAGTTGAGTATGAGGACTTACAAATTGAGTTACTTATGTATGGATATTAAATTTTAATAATAAAAATATGCTTTCAAAATTTACATATTTGTATATTTCCTATTTTTTAAGGCTCTTCTTTTTACTTTGTCCAGGGTCTATAAAACCTTAAGAACAACTCTGTCTCAACCTTTAAATAGTAAAATGATCACAAGTAATGAAGACATCCAAATATTGAACTAACAATTATAATAATTGATTGAGATAAAAGCTTAAAAGCTCATCTTAGGTCCAGCATAAAATTTTAGGTGGAAAACAATAAATTCTAATGAGTAGTAGAAATTTTGGCTGGTGCCACACCGGCATGTTTACTTGATTGATAGTAGAAATATAAATCAAAGATGACAATAGCAAATAAGTAAAAAAAAAAAAAAACATGCAAAATTGTGCTGTAAATGGACGGAACTGACCAATAATATGACTTGAAACTCATGGCAAGAATAACCAATTTTCAATTGCAAGAAGAGATTGACGTATTCTTTTTATTCTTCAACATACTTGTTTTTAAAAGCATCCTTTTGTTTATTATACCAATATGATAAAGAGAAGAACTTATGTCAACAACAACAACTCATAATCTTTAACATCATAACTTCAATTGCAATTCTGATATCCGTGCTTGCTCTAATTATGGACGCAAAACATCTATAGGATGGAGGTTTATTCACACGACATTCAAATTTATTTTTATCTGAAGTTAATGATATAACAATCAATTTAATTCATCTTGCAAAAATGAGATACTAAAGAAGACGACATTTACAAGGCTGTACATAGAATATAATCAGGCCACTGTGATAAACAAATACAAAAAAAAGAAAAAAAATCTAAAGACCAGTTGAAAAAGTGGAGATTCACTAGAAAGAAACACGTGACCTCAACTTAACTGGGCAATGTCAAAAGTATCTGAAAATTTGAAAGTATCAGCAGCTCCAAACTTCCTACGTTCTTCCCAGTCTTCAGCAGATTCATCTTCATAGGTACCATCTTCCTCGTCATTGGTAGTGGTAGGTGAAGATGGGTCATGTATACTTTTGGATCTACATCCTGGCATGGCGAGCATGGTTACTTGACCACGGTTGGATATTTCAATGACAACATTGTCATCATCAATCGGAAGGGGCTGTTTCCATGGCTCCCCATCTATCCTCATAAATGTGTCGCTTGCTGCACCCTTGTTGAACTCGAAGGAAATTCTGTTGGCCTAAATGCATATTAAATAAAGAGTTAAAATCACCAGCGATTTGATGGGAAAAACATTCCTTTAGTTCAACACTAGGTGATTCTATTAAGAAGATAGTGCTAAGCAAGGTCTATTGCGTCTTAATGAAATGAAATTAATCCCTACCTGAGCAAGACGAGTCCCATGTCCTTTAGGAGCGAGTAAAACAAGACCATGCCAGGCATTTCTAAAGCCAACAACCTCAATTAGACCATCGTCTACGTATGGAGGGGTAAACTCACTCTGTAACAAAGATTTTATACACAATGGTCAAGTATAACAGCAAAAACAAAACCAATTGGATTTCGAAAAACTTGTCATACACTACAATGCGCCTAAGATTGTAGTTTAAGAAGTCAACAAAAATAACATGCAGAGAAGACTTACATCTCGCAATTTCTTGTCATTGCATCTTCCCCATGGATTTAGCCCACCGGAAAAACTGGGCAAGTTCAGGCAAACAATGGATCTGATACTATAATAGAAAGAGGAGATAATCGTAAGTTTACTGGGCACAGATCAATTTATTTTGACAAAAGTGAAGAATTCCTACTACACAACTGAAAAGGGAAATGAATAAGGAAAATTAATGGAAGAATCAAACAACCAGCGGTTGTCTTTTCTTTTCTTTAATGAATATTGATACTGTTTACTCCGTTACTTATAAATCACACTTCATGATCCTTAGCTAATCAGTTGACCAAACAACACTTGTGGTACAAAGTTTTCACTCTAGGGATATCCCAGACTCTAGTTAAAGTTCATTGCACTGTTCAGGAGTATCAAAATTATTGGAACTAACAACTCCAAACCTTAACACTATCAAAGAGCCCTGAGGAATTATTTTTAAGAACATAAACTTTCAAAAATCAAAATATCAAACTTTAAAACATATTATGGAGATTTTATGTAGAAGAGGCAGCATTTGATTCCATAAAGTATCATGGTGAACTAGGTATTCCCCCAGTAACCAAAAACTGGCCACCTTGAGTTCTTGAACTCATATAGTAGCTGTGCAATACTTCATAAAAGTGTTTAAATAGATAACAATAGTACCGATTAAATAACATAGTAAAAATTTTAGGGGTCAGTAAATGATGGGCCAAGGCCAGCAGTTCGTTATGTTTATCAAAGGAGAAAGGATAGGGGTTTCCCGACAACCGGATCCATTATGGGAGCCTAGAAAGAATCTACTACTAGAAGAATAAAGGCAGCATGTGTGATGATTGCATTGCTGATTTACGTAGGGGAATGTCTGCTGGTTTATTACGTGTGATAGGCTAACGTGGCAAGTTTGTTACAAAAGTTGTTTCTTGTTTGTTAACCAACAGTAGTATAAAAATCAGAGGCAGTAGTGAGACAAGGAAGGGAAAATGATATGTTATTGATGACTGAGAGTAAGGTAGGTTTTTGAAAACCTACTGGTGTCATTTACATTTCAATACAAAATGTTCTTTCCTCATTGCTATTCACTTTTGCATTTCCAGAATGCTTTGATCCTATCAGTAAACTTTAACTTAATAAAAATAAGTGCGTAAAGAATAAAATGTTTATTTGTGAAATGAAAGAAATCTACACTTGTATAGAGAATAAATGAAAACCTACACATAGAGAACGATGTCATAAGCATAACATAGATGACGCCTATGCCTAAAATATATAATCAAATTAACACTGTGCAGGAAAATAAAGACGTAGAACAGGAAAAGAGTGAGACATATAATATCCACCTTGGAGGTATGCTCAGGACCTCCCATTCACCCTGCTTTTTCATTATTTTGACCCGTGTCAACTGTGCTATGTTCCTGCATTAGATTTGCAGCATCAGAAACATGGAAGGTGATGAAAATGGAGAATACTAGATGACGTGGCCTCAACATATTTACACTTATAAAACTTCTTATTCTCTTGAATAATAGCATAAATGTCTAATTTGATTAAAAGGAATAACAATGAATTAGAGCCTGGGTCTGTTTCTTTAGGATAGAGCTTCATCAACAGCTTTGTAAGGCTTAAAACAGGAGATAAAAAGATAAAAAAGGCTGATCAAGTGAATTTCTTTTGCGAATTGTCCAATTAAAATCACTGAAATTACCATCAAGTCTGGAATTCCATGTCTGGCTACCAAAGCAAACAAAGAAAATTTGGAAAATTATGTCAAATCATGCATGCTGATAAGTCATGAATAAAGATATTTCCTTCAAGTCCACACAATGTTGAGAGAAATTGTGGTTAAACGCATTCAATTCTCATAGCAAATTTGTCAGTGATGCTGCATTGGCAATCATCTGATTAACACCAAGAAGATGAAGTTTTTTTGGAAACAATGCCAGTGTTGTTTTTGAACATGTCAAAAAGTTTTGAAAGTTGATGTGACGAGTAGGAAAAATTAGCTATGTTCAAACTGCAAGGCTTGATGCTAACACAATTGAAATAGTATCTGTTAAAATTATTAAAAGGGCTCTGAATAGATAATTTTTCAGAGAAACAATTTTTCTAGAGAAAACATGAGCACAAGATTGATTATCAGACAACTTAATCATTAAACTAAAAGTCTCCAGGACCAGAAATGTCCATGAAAACCTCAAAACACTTAATTGACATCTGGATCAAGAATAGGAAGACTCATGGAAAAATGATGTGATAGATCACAATATGACCAGAGAAACAATTTCCACTAAGCACATTTTAAAATGTAATGATCTGATGCTAAATTTGAGAATGAAGGTAAATATCATTTTTATGCTTATGGCCATGTTATTGAATTCCCTGTGATTAGCCATACCCGAAAACTAGGAAGTTTATCGTAGTAGTAGCATAAGGCATATGAAAAATTGTATCACACTTCCAATTTGACAGTTATAATAATCAAAGAGAATAGTAAAATAAATATTTTTCAGAATACCATAAGTGGAAAATGCAAAATATCAGTCACAAGTCAGAAATTGAGATCCTGACTGCAGAATCTCAAGCAACCAGACAGAGGAAGCATTGTCAAGTTTGCATGTTTTAGTCTGTATCTTAGTCTAGTTACAAATTCATTTATTGTGAATGCAGTGACTTGTAGAGATAGCCTGAATAGTAGGATTCAGCCTCTAGTTTTGTTATTGTTGCTACTTAAATAATATATAACAAGATCACAATTCATCTCTAGATTACTATTATAAATTTAGAATCATCTATGGAGAGGCTCACCTTGAAGAAGGATGAAATAAGGTAGCACAGAACCATCCTTGAGTACATCCAAGCTTCAAGTAAGTACTCTGGTGCACCCAAAAAATAGGAAAACAAGTGTCATTTTTCCTAGAAATTTTAACCAGGAAAAGATGCAAAGAAGATAATTGCATTAATGAAATCAGTTCCTAAGCATACATTTCAAGAAAAATGAAAATGGAATCATAATATGAAAAGTATAAGAAAACAGCAAACGTGTTACATTAACAGTAATATAACCAAAAATTACTGCTCATATAGGAACTCCACAAGCCAATGCTAGAAAAAGTAAGTCAAATGAGTTCCAGCCGTTTTCTTATTATAGAGTGAGAAATCAATACTCTTAGATGAATGCCCTACTGTTAGGTTCTTCCTTCATCAGCAAACACAATATTCTCCCTGTACACACAGCAAACAATCCCTACAGCAGATCTAATTTATCAACTCAGACACACAAGGAAAAATCAATGCTGGTAATGGAAGTATTGCTATTCAACTCAATGTTCAAATAACAGACAGTAAACATATGGAAATAAGAAGAGCAGCCAACATTGCCGGAGTTCCTTCTAGGCTACAACCCCACTTCGTAGGAAAAATGGCCCACCACTTTCTACAACTCTCTAGAATAATCTCCCTCTCTCTTTCCACTCTCCTCTTATGGTTTCATTGTCTGTCCTTCCCGTTCATCCTCCCCTCTTTCTCTCCCACAAGTAGTTATTTTGTAGACCTAACACTTACTAGCTCCTTTTTGTCTATTCTTATCTTCCACAAGATAAAAATAAAACAAAGAGACATGAAAATCCTAAAGTTACCTTGCAGATACTTGACTAGGATTTCAGAGATTATGTTGGGAAGGAAACTTGGCAACTTTTTTAACTCATCAAAATGATGATTTAGTTGCTATCTTATTTCCCTTTTATATAAATTAGATTACAATTAAGTGAAGAATAACATTGGTTAGGTCTTCCAAGAACACAATGCAGAAAATTAGCCATAAGGCAGAATTTATAGTTAGAAGAGAAACAAAAGGTGAAAATAGACAATGAAGCTTGTTTGAATCTTGGTCACTGAAAAATTGCAAAATGCATGTCCAGTAACCTGATTAACCAACTGGTTCTTGAATTTTTCTGGATGTAGCTTCCTCTCAGAATGAAATGCGTAAGATACTTGAGCATCCATTCCTGTAAATGTAAAAGCAAATACCTTAAGGAATCACCATGGATAGTAGTGTGGCAATAGTTCGTTGATCAAAATAGCATTTCAGACATTTTGATCAAAAATCTGGTGTAGGTAGATACAGAGAACCTTGTCTCTTTCAACATACTTCATAATACAAGTAATATTATTAGTTACTAACTATAAAAAGAGATAACTATGAGCCTCCTATTAATAGCCATTCCTTTATTAACTACCTCATGAAACTAACTAACAAACTGATCTATTTCATTAAATTTAGTAAACTGAATCTCAAAAGTTTTTTTAAATTAAGAGAACTTGTAGAAGCTCTCTATGCTGACTGAAACGGGATGTCCTTAGTGTTATGGTCGTAAACCAAACATAAGCTTTTGCATCAATTTCCATACCTTCCTAGGCTAGGTTGAAAATTTCAGATGTTCACTATAAGGACTTCACAAATTTCCACAAGGATGAATGGTTATTTCGCATCTTATATGTACAAAGTAAAATGTGTAAGGCACTTGTCTGAATTACTTAAGGAGACTATAGAATTCCTTACCCATGCTGAAGTAGTTCCAAAATCCCCCACGAAAAGTGAGGTGGCCATCCTGAGAAAAGTGCAAGGAAATTTGTCAGTAGGTATATCACTGTCCCAACCACAGTGAAAGAAAACGTCTGAAGAAAAATCAACAATTGGTTGAACTTGAATGACATGAATTTTAAGAAGTATTTAAGTATCCAGTTTTCCACCAAAGATCATATCCAGAGCCTCAACTGTCACTTAAATGTTCTTTGAGAATGTTCAAAAACCAAAATGAGGATATTTATAACTTACCAAATTTTGTGAATCTGTTGGAGAGACACGATGGAAGGCATGTAACGAATGAGGTAGTTCAAGAGGAGCAATAGGGTCAAAACAACCTTCTGTGGGACACTTCATTCTCATGATAATGTGCCAGCTGAGTCCAAAAGAGCAGTAACAATTACCAGAATGCAAACATGAAAAGTAAAAACACCAAGAATTCTACCAAACAGGTAATGATCCTTTCTCTATTTACATAAAAAGAAGCTCAATGAAAGTGCAAGAGTTATTCCATTGAAAAGAAAGGAACCTGGTTAGGCTACCAGCAGTTATAATTCAGTTAACAAGAAGAAATCAATCATACAAACCAAAATTCCAGATGTACTATGGAATTTTAATATTTTTAACCAGAATGAAGTAATGAAAAATAATACATCAGAGGAAAGGGCATTAAACATACACCTTGTTTTAACAAGTTTCTTAAAATCCTGAACTGTACAGAATCTTCCCATACTACTTTTTTCATGGATAACTTTGATCTTTTACATCAATTCATAAAGCCAGAGTCCTATGATGCTCCAACAAGTAGCTACACTAGTCAACATGAATCAAAGTTTGCGCAGTTACATAGCATCAGAAAATTAGTTGGCCTTGAAAATGAGATGACAGGATAAATTTTATAATAAAATAACATGGTCAGCTAATAGTTGATAAGATAAAGTTGCCTTTGCAGCCCAAAACAAATTTTGTTAAGACAAAATCCATAGTCACAAGTTTTATGAGACTTTAACTTGTCTGCTTCATCTTAACTGCTTGATTAACTTTTTCAACCTATTATCAATTCTAAAAACCAAGTTCTTGATTTTTGAGTGAATGTATTACCTGTCAATTCTCATTTCCTTTGCATTCTTTACTTGTTCCAAGAATGACTCCACAGATACACGATCTGTACCAGGGTTTTTTTTCCCCTGTAAACAAACAATTAATTTCATGTTTTTAATATCTCCAAAAAAAATCATATTTTTAATGTTATCTTGAACATGATGATCTTTGAAAAGGGAAAGTACACAGATGCTGCGAGATGCAACTCTAAATACAAACTCAACATTTTTTTTTAATTAAAAGAATTAAGTAAAATTTCAATATAAAATTTGCATGCAATATCTATTAATACATTTAGTTTTAGTGGAAGGAAAGAGACCAAGAGTTTTTTCTAGAGGATAGTAAAGATTAATGGCTTTAATTACCACCAGATTTTTAATCTTCTTACCAAGAGTTTTTTCTAGAGGATAGTGAAGATTAATGGCTTTAATTACCACCAGATTTTTTAATCTTTAATAAGAAGATAAGTATCTACTAAACCCTCAATTTCTCTTTTTTCGATTGGATAGGTAAAGGAAGGAAGATTATAGGATGAATAATTCCTTAGCCATGCAATGGCTTAAATATAAATATGCAGTTTGCTAATTTTGTACGCAAGGTTGGACAAATACAGACACATCAAACAATAGATATCGTTAGAATGCTCAACCGTATGCTAAGGAACTTGCGATTATTTATCCTACCCAACCAAATGAAAACGGAAGATTGTTTCCGGTTCCCAGAGGCACGGTAGCAATTGGAGGAGGTTGGGGTAACTTGAGATCGCTGACAACACCGAGGAGCCAACCGGCCGTACCATCTCCCCCTGCAACCTAATGACATATGAATATATCAGACGTGAAAATTTGAACGAATATCTCCTTGATCTGAATTAAAACCAGTTCATTACGGAATTAACATTCAACTAGTACATACACACACAACCACACACATATACTCACTATAATTCGTAGTCGATTTTCAATCTCTGCGGCCAATTCATCACCATTGAGCTTCAATCTTCGCAAAGTTGAATAAATTTCACGAAGCACTTTATCAGGAGCATTCTCTCCCAAATCAACAACCTACAAAATCACGCTTTCATGCGTTACTATCATATCAAGTACATAGTACGCCAATTTTTAGCGGACGAATTAAAGAATGATCACCTGGTACTTGTTAAGGAGAGAGCGATACGTAACGAGGAGCTCATCACCTAACTGCCCTCCACTTTTCGAGTTGATGAACACAATCACAGGACATGAAGGTACATGACGAGAAGTAGAATCTTCTTCGACGTTCGAGCCAGGCAGAATAATATAATCGGGAATGTAGAACTCCTTCAAAACCTCCTCGGAGTTGGCATCGGAAGTTGCTGCTGCTCTGGGGCTGCAAAATCATGATAATCAAATCGTGAACACGTGAGGTTGATTGCGAATCAAGTAACAAGAGGAAGCGAGCGAACCTTTTAGAAACCAAACTACGAACAGATTCTCTAAAGTTTCCGGAATGAGTGGAGATCCTGTCACGAAATTCCATTTTGGCAATCAAATTAAGAGAGCTGGTGGGGGTGGTTTTATCGCGAGAAAACGAAAAGAAAAAAGGAAAAAAGAGTTGAAAACAGAATCTCTGTATGAATAGGAGGAGAGAAGCAATGACAAAGAACATGAATATACTAAATGAGAAATGGGGGGGGAGGGAAACAAGAAACGCGCTTTTGAGAGGGAAAGTTAGAGGAGGAGTCGTATTTGTGCAGCCTTTGCTGAGCGTTTCAACAGAACGTGATAACAGAACAGAAAAGTCCCAAGAGGCAGTTATATAGTGCGGGAGTGCACATGACAGCATTGAGGCTTGGGATTACGAATGTTGGCGGACAATAGAGCGGACAGGAGGAAGAGGAAGTTTCGATTCTTGTCCATGCGCGGTATTCGGTACGGTGGGACCCGGATGAGGGGGTCTTTTCCTTATAATAAGCATAAGCTTCTAAGTTAAAAAGGAATTTACAGTTGAAATTTCTTCAAGCGGATTAGGTGATGTTTGAATTAGTTAACGTATTTCGTTTGTTCTATATAAAGTTAAGAAATTAACTTCCCTCTCTCGGCTTTCATACCATCTATTATTTAACATGCGCACCGTACCAACTTTACTGTCAGGACATCCTCGCTGGATTTATATCCTAGGTCGTACTAAAAGTCTTTTAACTTAAAAATCTTCTTAAATCCTCCAAGCGTTAGGTCTTGTATTTGAATATTCTTGACTCTACGAACCCATCTAAACTTTAGAGGGTGGGAATTATAGCGAGTTAAAAATATTTAAAAAATTACTGTTCAATTTTATGTCACTGATTAGTTAAATAATAATTTATCATGTGCAGATTATTACCAAGGATTTACCTAACACGCAGTAAAAGAAGATAGCAACTACTAATTTTTTCATTACAAAAAAAGATGAGAATTTTAAAGCCATATTGAAGAATATTAAGAAGGGAAGAGAAGCTTATTTAATACCATGTCTTAAATTTGGTCAATGTTTTGGGCATCTTAAAAGGGTAGTTAATAAGGCAAGCCTTAGTTAATACAACCCTGATAATTTGTTAGACACTTGTCAACCTAACTCTTATGCTAATTATAAGCATTTTTTTTAATAAAGTTGATAAAAATCTTAGATTGATCCAATTTTATAATTAATGGATAAAATTTAATTAGGTTGATTTCAAATTTAGTAAAAAAACGAATTTCAAACTTTTTTTGAAGAAAGAAAAAGAATGTATTGAGCTTTTACAAGCAACATTATAAGTGGAAGCAAGCTGAAATACTATCAACTTTGCCTTCTATATAAAGGAGCTAGCTTGAGGGCTTGATCTAGGTAGCAATGCACATTATTTCTTATAAGATGGACCAGTTACAGTTGATGTTATCACTAAATCTTTGTTTATCATGTAAATAAGGATGTGATATATAATTTTGCTATGTATTGAGTTGAAAAGGGATTTTTGTTCATGCTTAGATTGGAAAAAATCCTCTTGTTTCTCTCATCCCAAATATTTGTCACTATATAGGATAATGCTAGTATATTCATTTATCTCCTTCAATTGTATACTTTAATCCAATGCTCCAATCAACAATTTCAATCTAGTTTTAAGGTGCATTGTCCAGATTAAATCATCTCAATATTTCATTCCAGAGAGGAGCTATGTAATGACACTATAAAAGCAAATGTTTAGTGGATTCCACAAATGTTTTGCATAAAATGCACTAGTTAGGAAGATGTGAAAATCTTCTTATTCTATCCATTGAGGTAGTAGATATTTATACCATACCATGCTAGTTGATTATGTTGCTTGAATCACTAAGGAATTCCCTATGTAAATCAGCAGAAAACTTGCTTGAAGTTGTTCTCTTTCAGATTACTTCATCTTCTCTGTCAATCAACCTAAAGTTTGACAGAAAATTTGGAAAAGTTGTAAGTAATAAGTTTAATTTATCTCTACCTGATAAAGTATGTGCTACTGTTTCATTTTTATTAATTACAATAGTTCCAAAGGACCTATGATCCATCTAAAGGATACAACCTTAATAATTTGTTGGACACTTGTCAACCTAACTCTTAAGCTCATCATAAGCACTTTTTTTTTAATAAAGTTGATAAAATTGATCCAATTTTATAATTAATGGATAAAATTTAATTAGGCTGATTTCAAATTTAGTAGAAAAATGAATTTCAATCTTTTTTTGAAGAAATAAAAAGAATGTATTGAGTTTT
>JANKYF010000005.1:39678897-39689369 GCA_029829435.1 Erythroxylum hondense | reverse complement strand
GACGAACGAAATGGTTCCACTCTCGCCCAAACAATAGCATATATTCATGTTCATAATCATTTTATCAAATGGTATGCATTCATACTGTTCATTTATTCAAAATGCCGTGACCGAAGTCAAGGCATAACATGCTTAGAATCATAATTTCATGCTAATTCATGGCATAAGAAATCAATATCATTCATTATACATGCATATCAGATAACATATAATCACCCATAGACAAGAATTTGCCTAATCACACAATTACTATAAGTATATCACCCACCTAGTATCGCACGAGAATCCGACAACTGTTGTCCGTCCTCTTGCGATGGAAACTGATCTGCTTGGTTTCCTATATTAAACAAAGTCTCAAATCAAACAATATTCAAAGGAAATTTAATGAAAAAGCTTCGGATAAACAGAATAAATTTCTAGAAAAGGGGAGGTCGCTGCGGCGAAGGCACTGCTCGCCGTGACGAAGGCCAAGCCTTCGCGGCGAGCGCCCGAGCACGTAGCGGCACGCACGCATACGTGCGCCGCGACGCACGCCCCCTTAGCATGCCGCGATGTGCAACGACGTGCACGCGGTGTGCACAAAATTTGCACGCCGCGGCGTGCTCTTGAGCACGTCGCGACGTGTGAATCGGGAATTCGTTCCCGAATCCCAAAAATCCCAGATTTCCAACTTTAAACTGTTCCAAATTCAAATGCAACATCACTAAGGCATAGATCTAGTCTTCTACTACCGTTCCAACCCATTCTAGGTTTCCATTCCATCCTAAAATCATCAACTCACGGATTTCCCCAATTTTTCACCCAAAAACCCTAAATCATCGAATCCTCTCAATCAAAGCTATCTTAATGTTTAATCCAAACGAAAACAAGTTAGAAGGGATGTAAACTTACCAATTGAAGCCCTAAATCCGTCAAAATCGGTCGCAATCGAAAATTCCTTTCTCTTCCTCTCTTCTCCTCACCGACGGCCACACTTTCCTTTTCTCTTCTTTATTTTCTTTTCTTTCTTTTCCTTTTTATATCTAGGTCTTTTTAAAACCTAAGGGATGGTCAAAGACTGCAATACCCTTCCTAATAAGCCTAATTCCTCTTCAACTTAAGTAGACTTCCCAAAATGCCCTTACACTTTTTAATCCGCTACTTCTTTAATTAAACCTTAATTAACCTCAATTATATTCCAATTAATCAATACTAAGCCCAATTAATCAAACTAAGTCATAAACTCACAATTATCATAATTCATGCTTAATGACGTCATAAATAAAAATTCGGGGTCTAACATGTTATCACCAACTTGTCTACCAGGGATACATTGAGAGGGATCTATAATGATCTAATGCACTGTCTTCATTCTATATGCTAAAACTTTAGCTATAACATTGTAAAAGTAGTTGCAGTAAGAGATGGGGTGATAATTCCTTAATTTCTTTTGCTTTTTGCCTTTAGAAATGAGGATGATGAAAGCCCTATTGATTTCTCTTTGAAGAATTCCATAGTAGCATTAATAATAACATTCCTTGTAAGAGGCAAAGTTTTATGAAGAAATTAACATTGAAACCATTAGGACTAGAAGTTTTAAAGGGGCTTAAAGAATTCAATGCTTTCCCAATTTTATAAGTTTGGAAAGACGTTCAAAGTCCTATGAGTAATCTTCTCTTGAATGATTTGTTTAATGAAACCATTGGAAGAGTTAATAAAATAAGGCGATCGTAGTATGCGAGATAAGTAGTTTTCAATTTCCCTTAAGAATTGATTTTTTGTGGTTAGCAAGAATCCATTGTTTCCTAAGGAAACTATCTTGTTAGAGATCTTTCTTAAGACAATTGTTTTGTAAAATAAAATAGAGTTTCTGCCCCCATCTTTTAACCATATTATTCTAGATCTCTGTTTCATTAATGAGTAATCAAAGTGGATAACTTAGATGAAGTCAGATGGTTTTTTCTTTTCAACTTCCTATAACATTGGACATATAGGATCATTTTACAATTTATATTATATTTTGTTAAGTGTTGACATTGCTTTAGCAAGGTAATGATGAGAATTTTCGGCATTTGATGCATATAGTGCTTTGAATTCTTCCTTTATACACTTGAATATTCTTAGTAATATGAACTGCTTAGTGCCTCTTATATAGAGATTGTGGCTGTTAGACATTGCTTCATTAAAACCTACTAGATTAATAAATAAGATGTTAAATTTGAAAGGTGATCTTACTAAATTAAGGTGCACAATTAAAGGAGAATGATTTGATAACTTTGGAATGATAAAAGTTTCCTTAAAGTAAGGAAAGGCTTATAATCATTCAAAATTACATGATGCTTTATCTAAATTTTTTCCTCAAGAATGTATTCTCCTTTTGTTTGTTATTCTAAGTGTGGAAGTTTCCTCTATAAGGTTGGTCTATGACTTGTATATCACTTAGTCAATTTCTCAGATCTTAACAAAGTGTCTTATTAAAATTGTTATCATCTACTTCATTAAGAAAGATAATGAAATTAAAGTCTCCAATCAAGAGCCAAGGGCTATTAATAACTTGAGAGATCTCTCTGAGTTTAGATTATAGTTTTGCCTTTGAACATTATTGAAAGCATAGATGGTAGAAATGTGCATTGTAACATTATGATCTTTAAACATGATCTTTATAAGGATCATTTCAGTTTTTGTAAAGTCTAAAACCTTTAACTTTTCATTATTGACTAACAATAAGATCTTATCATTAGGATGAATGCTATAGTTAGTAAAGAGCCTCTAGTAGTTTGGGAAACAATTAAGGACGCTACTATTTTCTTATCTTATTATAGACTTGAAAATGCCTAAAGTACTAGGCTTATTTTCTATAATAAAGTCCCTAAGCATAAGCTTTTTGGTGAGGGGAATTAAGGTCCCTTACATTCCAAACTATTAATGTTATACTTTTTTAATAGAAGAAGAATTGTTTTTTCTTCTACTAGAACTTCTTTTGTTGATAATCTCAAACTCATCATTGATTTTCATGTTTGAAGAGTTCCCAATTGCATCAAGATAGGTTGCATTGTCTCCATCTTTTGTATTAGTTTTGACAGTAAACAAAATCTAGCCTAAATTTTCATTTATTTTTATGGAATTAAAGGATTCAATCTTGTTTTAGAGGTTCAACCCTGATGGGCATGACTTTAATGGTTAATGGTTCTATGGTTGATAGCTCACTAACAGGTTATGTTTCCTCAGAATTTCCACCACTTATCTCCGAAAAGCTTCCTGTTTTGAAGACTTTACTAGTTGATCTCCACTCTTTCTTTGGATTGAGAAATAAGCATTTGTAGGCATATATGACTCTCACTATGTCTTCTATTAGTTCAAAGTTGCCATCAAGTTTCATAATGAGGATTTCTTCAATCAAATCACTTAATGCATTTACTAAAATATATACCCTTACAAAATTAATCTTTTTTATTTCTTTTGTTGCTCATTAAGGTTCATTGGTTTGAAAATAAAACTAGTTATGTGACTAAGACCATTTATAGTCTATTATTAAAGTGGGACTTCATAGATGCACATCTAAACTAGAATATTGATTTTCTCGATGTCTTATAGCTAACTTTAGGTTTCCATGTCTGCAATAAGAGAGGTTTATTATGTCAATTCCATATTCTTGACTTAATGACCTTCTTAGCTTGAATATGATGACAAAGATGTCTTCATTGTTCACTATGATGTTAGAAAGCCCATATTGCTTCCATTTAGTCTCTGCTCAAGCTTTCATAGATGGAAAGGAGATCTTTTTGTCTAGGAAATAACCTATAAGAGTTGCATCCCACTTATCAACACCAGCCATAAGAGTATAGATTGGTTGAGTTACCACCTATCGATCTATGGTTTTGGAAGGGGGATTGATTGAATTTTTCTAAGTGTGTCAATTGTTAATTATCTGCAAATGCATGACATAACTATAGATAGTACCGGTAAGTACATGTCGATCCCACAAAGTCTATGATTACTAGTAAATACCGTTGTCCTATTATCTATTCTACAAATTTAGTTTTGATTTTTAATTAAATAAAATAAAACTTAAGCAAATAAAATAAAATAAAAAACAATATTAAATAGGGAAATAAGGAATCACTTACGAAATTACCTATATTGAGAATTAGTGTCTAGATTCGAATCGCCCTAAAAATCCTTAACTTATTGATCTTTTATCACGCAATTGTTTTATTGAATATTGGACTATGGATATTCCTATAGTTTGCTAATAGCTCTCTCAAGTCTAATAACAACTAATCCTAAGGTTATTAATTAAATTACTCAGGTTAAAGTTTATCGAATTGCTTTACCTAATTGTGAATTCCGTTATTAGGTCTGACCCTAATCTGGAGGATTTATGTCATCCTATCTCTAGGGTTGTAATCAACTTCTTTCAATTATGGTAGATCTATTCATACAAGGATTTTTCAATCTCTATATCATGAAATTAGATTATGAACTAATATTTTGGATCTATTAGAGCATATATTAAACACAAAATCAAATCACAATAGATCAATCAAAATAATTGCATTAAATAAAAAAATCAAAACATGCTAAAGCATAAATATAAAGTTCATCTTACCTAGCCACTAAAGAAATTTAGTTATATATGATAAAAAATGAAATCAAACATAAATAAAAAGAAAAAAAATAGAAAATGAAGTTTCAAAAGTTCTAAATCTCCCTTTTATCTCATATTGAATGTTCTTTGTAAGATAGAGATTTGATCTTATATTCTCTTGGATCTTTTGATGATTTCTTCATGTTTTCCACTTCTCTAGATCAAAATTGCCCCTTGAGTTGCCTCTCAAAGTCTCTGAACATCTATGCACATATGCTCTTCCATTTTGCCTCTGAACACATCTTTTTATAATAATTTTTAAGGTTCTGAGTGATGCATGTTTTGATACACAATCGTGTATTAGACTATGTATAACCTAAAATACCTAGAATTTTTGATTCTGTAAGTTCTGAGAGAAGTACAAAGACTGATACACGATTGTGTATCCCTTCTCTGCTTCAAATCTTCATTTTATGTTGTGTTTTCATCTAAATTCTTTTCCTTTAAGACCGTGAAGGCATTTATAACCTATAAATACGTTTGAAGCAAATTAAGTACCAAATATACAATAAAATCATAAAATATAATGTAAAAATAAATTAAATATGGGATATAAATATGATCAATTATACATCTATCAGGGACAATAGCTAAGTTTGGCTTTAGAGTTTGAGGCTCTAGATGCTTACAACTAGGTTCTTCTATAGGGAGTTGATGAACATTGAGGCAATGTTTCAAGAGTAATGGATGCCTTACCAGGATTGAGATTAACTCAGGGAAGAGAGGATGTTATTATGTTAAGGACAGGAAGTTCTCTAAGTTTTATGACATTCCAAGAAAAGGAAATGGAAGTGAAAAGAACTGGCGAACAAAGAAAAGGACCAAATGGAAAAAGTGTAGTGTCAAAGAGAGGTGATCTGATAGGAGGGAGGTTGGAAACCAAGGAGAAGCAAATTTAGGATAAACAAGAGGAAATATGAAGAAAATCTGAGGGGAATATGGACCTTCATGCAAGGCGTGCATTGAAATTAAGTAAGAAGAGAGAAGCTCAAAACTTTAAACTTAAAATTGAACTTCAAAATTTTGAGGGCTTGACTTGACCAGACCTTTGACTCTAGATTTATTTTTGTTTAATGCTTAAATTCAATTCAAAGCCTATTGAAATTTAGGCTTAGAAAGTTTGAATATAAACTAATTTAAAACCTTATTTATTATTTTTCTACTTCATCACACAAATTATATTCAACCCTTTAAGATAAAATGTATATTTTTTTAAAAAATGTAAAAAACGTCTCTTAAAGCAAAAAAAAACTTAATTCCCCCACACTTAGCCTTTAACCGTCCTCAGGCAAAACATCAAAATTAAGCTCATTGACCCAAAACATCAACTCAATTTCCATATTTTTCCAAGACTATATAATCATAAACAAAGATGAATGACTTTAAAAAGATCATAACAAGAAATCAACATTCCAAGCTTTTACTTATGATCAATTAACATTCATCATCTTCAAAACTAAGCAATCTAATGGTAGACTCGAAAAATGTGTTTAACTAAAATATATCCATAGGTACACTCAACACTATTTATGATCATGACAATCCATAACTTTGCATATCATTTCATTTCTTCACGACTAAAATTCACATGCAAAATCATGAATTAGAGGACTTTTCAAGGTTGCAATGTGGGCAAAGGTAAGGTGAGATATATTTGGGTCAAGTAGCATGAAAGTCATCAAAGCTAGTGAAACAAAGCAACACTCATAAAAAATTGGGTACCGTCAGCGATGATGAATGCAACATTTATATTTTATAGCCCCATTCAACTCTCACACACCAACCCCATGAAGCATATACCAATTCGATGGAATCACTCATACAATTTATGCCAACAATACATTGAAATCACAAGAGTGAACCTTCCATGCCAACATATTTACCTCATAATTAACATACTAAAATAACACATTCATTACAACTCTAAGAAAATGCATTAATCATGAATAACTTGCAAACTCATATGCACTTTCTCCTTGAAAATTTTATTTTAAACAATTTTTTCTTTTTTCTTTTTCTTTTCTTTTATTTCTTTCTTTTCATTATAAAAATTAAAATAAACTACATCAACATGGGAATTTCAACGATAAGACATAAAATAACATCCCAATATTATAACCAACCCTCACATATGTACACCCCCACACTTAGAATTTTGTACATCGACAAACCCAATAATCAAAAATGTTCCATTAGCTTTATGACTTGGGTAGGACATTTGGTTAAGTTTAAAAGCATAAGATGTAGTTTATACAAAAAGAAACGCTAAAGCTTAAAGGGGTTTATCAAGGGAAAAATCATGTCAATAGAATAGGTTATTTGACTAATGTAGTTTATGAAAAACAAAGAACGTCCAATCATATCCATGTTAATGCATGTGATAAAAATGTGGTCTCGAATAGAAATTCAATGCAAAATTAGGATCTACATGTCATGAAGGTCACACATTATTAAAAGGTAATGAGACTAATATGGATGTATCAGTCAAATAGGGCTCAAAATCTCACCAGCTTTGTCTACCATTAGCCACTACTCTTCTAAAGATAATGCCTATTGACCAATCACAAGAGTAAAAATACATGCCAGAATTGCTATGAAATTCTCTAGTCAATCCACGCTTTAATCATGATTACATAATCCCCGAAGCAATAGAAAGCGAGAAAATGTTTGTTTCATTTGTTTTGTTCTTTCTCTTATTTTGATTGAAAACTTAAAAACAAGTAAAACAAATAAATTCAAAAACACACATGCATATAAAAAATAATGCAGAAATATAAAGGAAAAAAATTTACTTCCCTTGGGTTGCTTCCTAAGAAGCACCTTTGTTTAGGGTCGCTGGCTTGACTCTTACTTCTCCTCACATGACAAAATTATGATCTTCAGGTATTACAGTTAGCGCCACTTCCATGCGAGGTAGTTCCGGATAGGGCCTTAGTTGATCGTCATCTTCATTTAACATCTTCCCTATCCTTAGATTCTCAATCTCGATTGAGTCCATACACTCCAGAAATATTTCGAACGTATCTTTACCTTTTTTCTTCATAATTTAATTCCTCCAATTTGTTATGTAAAGGTAAAGAGTTAGTCTAAAAATAATCATGGACTCAGCATTTACCTCTAAGCTAAAAGATGTGTCCTTTTTAGCTTTGAGCTCCTTCTCAACTTCTTCAACACAAGCAATTCGTTGAGGGTTGACCGAAAAATTCTCAAGCTCTTCATCACTTTGTAAAGTTTCCAAACTAATGTCCATTGGATACACCTAGAGTTGATACGATTGCTCCTCTTTGCTTTGCGATTCTAAGCGATTAAGCCTTGTTGCCATTTGACCCAATTCGTGTTCCATGCTCTGTTGGTTTGCTTTTGTCTCCTGTCAAAATTCTTGCAACTATTGCTGCATATTTTGTTGTAAATGCTGCATATCTTGTAGAAATTGCAAATTGTTAGCATTAATATTATTAACAAGTTCTTCTAAAGATGCACCTGAATCATGTTGGCTCTCCGAATCTTGGGCGCTAGACCATGTGTTTCTTGGAAATTGCCCTCCGTACTTCTGAAATTGTAGAGTATTCTACTACATTTGTAGAGTATTGTCTTTCAAATATTATTCTTCCAAAGATGGATCGGGGTCTTGATAGGAAGCTTCTAGTCTGTATGAGAATTGTCGTGCGTCCTACAAACTATCATAGAAGTAATTCTGATGATTATTCCATCCATAACAAAAGTTAGGTTGATTAGTCCAAACATTGTTATAGGATTGAGAATACGAGTTATAAAATAAATTACTTCCGTCCATATCGAAATTTTTTTCACACGAAACGAAAAATGAAAATATCACAAAATAATAGAAAAGAAATTAATTACGAACAAATATATACAAAACATCAATTAACTTACAAACAAAAACTAAAACACCATATTTCTCGGCAACGACGCCAAAATTTGTCTGCTCGTCGTTGCGCTAGTCAAAATAAAATAACTAGACCTACTACTATAGTAGTGGTGAGTCTAAGTCAATCCCACAGAGAGTGTATGTAAAGTTTATAAAATGAAATTAATCAATGTTTAGGTTCAACAATGGTTTTTGATTTTGAAAGAAGAAAAACAAAATAAAACTAACTAATAAAACAAATTAAAGAAAACATGTAAAAAATGATAAAAGTGGGAATTCTATAGGGACCCGGTTCCTTAGTTCAATCTTGACCTACACCCTAATTAAGCATATTTCATTAATTTGTTGTTCTTTAACCTCTCCTGGCAACTATTAATCATGGGTTAACAATTAACCTGATTTTGGCCTTAGGTTTTGTTTAATTAAAATACGATCGTTAATTAAACCTAAACACCGAACAACCTAGGATACGATCTCTAGATTTAATTAGGTAGTAGCATTACAAATTAGGAAAACTAATTAATCAAGGTAACAACCACATACACTACGTCATTTAACCTAGGTCATGTTATCCCTAATGATTACGAATCATTAGTCGCTACGCATGAATTTCAACATAATAATTACGAATTATATCAAAATTCTAGCAATAGGTTTGCAGTTAATGATTCAATGAACACATTAAAATCATCATCTCATAATACCCAATAGGTTTATACACAAATAACTGAATAATAACGAAATCTGATTATCCATACACAAAACCCAATTCAATTAACTTAGGATAACACAATCAATTTCTAATGAGAGAAAGAAATAAAAAATAATTAAAAATACTTAACTCGGGTTGTCGACGTTGATGTCACCTCTAAACTGCTGTCAAGACATCTAGCCCTTCATAGGTCTTTCCCAAAAAATGCTTCAGCCCCCCATTCCAATCCCTAACTAAAAATCCCTTGATTTCTCCTCACTGCCGTAAGCATCTCTCAATTTCACTGTTCATTGATTTGACAAATAAATCTTCAGGGTTTATTGTCCATGCCACTGTGCACGCACTCCTCTCACTGTTGCTTGCACCATCAAGTCACCAGCCAAGCCATCGCAGCTCACTCCCCTGCACTACTCTCTTTACCGTGCCCCTGTAGCGTGATGGGATGAATTGATTTCTTCCCCTCTTAAATCCCTCTCATGCTCGTAGCCTCTCTCCTTGTAGCTACGTGGGATGTTGTGCTTAACATAGCTACGTCTGCGTTTTATGCAGCATAAGCTGCGTTCAATGCCTAACGCATGCCTTGACTCTCCTCTTATGCGCCATCGTTTTTGTTTATTATTTGTTGCTCCTTGCTTGGCCAATGACACTGCCGTTTTGCTTCATTCCAGCTACTGTGTTATTTTATTTGGCAGCTTTTTAGTTGTCTTCTTTGTGTTTCATTTTTTTTATCTTTTAATTTTCTTCTTCTTGCTCCATAAGGACAAGTAAAAATTAATCTTCAGAAAATAACTCAAATGCGATACTTTCAACTCACTTTAATTTATTTGCTTCCAAATTATTCTTAAAATCATATATGAATTAAAGTGAGTATCTTAAGAATTTTCATGTCATTAATCGCTAAGTGTAAATAATTAAATGCATCAACAATTGAACACATATCAATGAGCAAGAGGAAATATGAAGAAAATCTGAGGGGAATATAGACCTTCATGCAAGGCGTGCATTGAAATTAAGTAAGAAGAGAGAAGCTCAAGACTTTAAACTTAAAATTGAACTTCAAACTTTTGGGGGCTTGACTTGACCAGACCTTTGACTCTAGATTTATTTTTGTTTAATACTTAAATGCAATTCAAAGCCTATTGAAATTTAGGTTTAGAAAGTTTGAATATAAACTCATTTTAAACCTTATGTCTTATTTTTCCACTTCATCACACAAATTATATTCAACCCTTCAAAATAAAATG
>JANKYF010000005.1:39665414-39677370 GCA_029829435.1 Erythroxylum hondense | reverse complement strand
ACGCGATGAGTTTGCTATGCTTCATGTTTGAAACGGATGTCGGTGTTTGTTTCAGTTTGATTATTTCGATTCGCATTTGATTAAGAATTTTGTCTTTCGAGTTTCTCCGCTTTGTTATTCGTATTTTCGATGCACAATTTTCCGATTATTCATTTCGCTCCGGTGATGCGATTTGTATTCCGACTAGCGATTTCTCGCTTTTCGATTTTCCGTTTTTCTGTTCCATTTTTTTTGGTTGGGATCCGGTTCCCGGATTGGGTCCCAACAGTGTGCAAATTGTTCAATACTAAAATTATGAGTTAAACTCTTCCAGCATATGAAAGTGCTCTATTCTACCAAGCATTGATCATTTTCTTACACCTCTCTAATATCAACATGCAATCATAAATTTAAGGTTTTTAGAGGATATGGGAACCCCTTAAATACTTGAAGGCTAGTCTATACATATTAAGATAGAAATCTTCTGAAAACTGTCAGTGTTAATGATATCTGAGGAGAAATAAATTATGCTCTTAGAAGAATTAATACTTAAACCAGATAAACTACAGAAAGAGTGGAGAGATTGATGTAAAGTGGAGATAGAAATACGGTGTTCTCTATATAATAATAAGAGATCATCTATAAGGCACAAATGAGTTAAGAAAATCTCCTTACTTTTATAATGGAAGTTGAAGTTATCACACTATGAAGTGTTGAAGCATATAGTTTTGTTGAGAATTTCCATAGATATGGAAAAATAAGTAAGGAGAGATGGGATCTCAATGAATTATTCCTTTAAAACCTTTGAATTGCTTAGTAGGGGAACCATTGATGAGGATACTATAAGAGGGAGTTAAGACAAATGTATAAATCCAGTTGACAAAGAATTTGGGAAAGCCAAGCCATTCAAGGCTAATTAAGATGAATCTTTATTGAAAACTATCAAAAGATTTGGATAAATCAATTTTAATGGCATTGCCTTTAATAGATATGTCAGTATTATAGTCTTTCAATAGTTCCTGCACCAAGAGAATGTTATCTAAAATTGATCTACTAGGAATAAAAGCTTATTCTGTAATTGTAAGGCCCCAAATTGTACCCTAGCTCATTGAGTAACTGTAAGGCCCAAAATTGTATCCTAGTTGGAATGTTACATATTCATGAAAGTACATGTATGATATATATTATATATTGTGATATGATTGACAATTACATATGACTTGAATTTTGGTTTAATGGATTATAATTAGGGAGTTGGAATTAATTGATATCATTAGAGAATTGAGGTATTAAAATGAACATTTGGACTAGGAAATTTTTCGAGTGGCAAGATAAGTTGATACATGTAAATTGGAATGACTAAGCCTGTGAGTTAGTGACATTTGGCATAGTTGATGCATTGACAATTAACAAAGTTAATAAATTGACAAGTGGTAGTAATAAGCGAGAAAAAATGGTTTAATATATTGGTGACATTTGGCAGCTCCAATGTGGTACAAATGAAGAACATGCATAGTAACACATGTTATTACAACTTGATGACACCTAGCAATGGATGAGGCAAGTTTCTATTAGAGTAATTTCTGTTTCACTCATTCTTCATTATCTTGCACTCTCTCCATCGAAACTCTCTCATTTCCTCTAAACTTCTAGAGTTTTTGGGATCATTTTCTCTTGGAATCCTTGTAAGTCACTGCATTAAGAAAGCTATATTATAATACCTTTTATGTTATTATCATCATAGTGTTAAGATCATCTTACATCTACCTAGATTTTGAAAGTGTTTTAGTTGCATGAAGAGATGGTTTGGTTAGTTTTTTGAAGAAGGAATTTGAAGGTAATTAGGTAAGGGAATTACAAACTTGATAGCATGTATTAACACAAGTTTTTTTATAACTGAAATGTGATGAAATATGTGTTATAATGATGATAAATGAATGCTGGAAAAATGATCCTTGTATGATAACTTCTGGTTTGGTTTTAAAGTGTGGAAGATATTGGTTTGTAAGTTATTTAAGGAATGATTTTTGAATTGGTTTGGACACGAATTTGATGAGGTATTGAAGCATGAATAAGGTAGAATTGAAGTGGAATTGATGGTTTTTGGTGAAGGTGTGTAGAATGGAAGTGAAGAAGTCAAGTTTTGGAAACAAATTGGAGATTGTGGGTGAGTGAATCTTCAGTTCACTCATCCCACGATTGTGGGATTTATAAGACTTATTCCCAAGGTCGTGGGAAGTACTTAGGAAAGAGAAAATATTGTTTTTGGGTAATTGTTGGACCATATAAGGTTAAGGTATTTTATAATGGTTTAATTGGATTTAATTAAGGCGTAAAATGAACCTAGTTTGATGCGGAATATGTTCATTAAAGGTTGTATAAGATTTGGATTTTTAATTGAAGTATAACTTAAAGAAGGTGTTATTAGATAACAAAGTATCTAATTTTGGAACTTATAAGTTATTAAAGGAATAAAGTAGACTTACGAAAATATATGTGTTTTAAATGATAAAACTGATGTGTTAGTTATGTATGTTTGAGAATTGGGAACTTAGGTAAGTACATATAAAATGTAATTACTTAATATATTCATTGGTGCATTATTACAAATGCTTATGATTATGAGGCATAATAAGTTTGTTCAAGTGAGAATGAATGGGTTCAATTTGAGCATAAGGAAAGAAATTCATACTTATGCATTATTTCACTATCATGTGATTATGATATTATGTTAATTCTAGACCATTAATTGTCCGAGGAATTTGATAATTGGGATTCTATTAGAAGTGCTTTCTAATTATGTTAATATACATAAGGTGTGATGACTCAATACACTTATTGATGCTTTAATGCATATGCTTGTATTATAAGGCATGTTAAGTTTGATCAAATGAATAAGGTCATATGCTATGCACTATATCATTTACATGAAATTTTTGAAATCTGAAATGGTTTGTTTTAAAATTGTTAAGTCATAGTCATGGGTAAATAGGCATGCTTAGAAGGGTCTGCAGTTGCTCCTGTAACTAGACACTAAGGTGTCTTCTATAACTAGACACTATGGTGTCTTCTGGCAGCATTTACTCTTTTGCAACAAGTGACCTATCATTAGTTGGTGCAAGCTGCTATTAAGATAGAGAAGCATCAGATGGTGAAGAGAGACAAGGCTCAACGAAGGGGCTTTGCTAGAGGAGGTCAGTCCTCGGGTAAGTAGAGTCATGAAGGTGTTTCCTTTGCATCAAAATTTACTCAGAGATTAGTAGCTAGGGGAAAGCGATAAAACTTTCCCTCATTGATTGCTTCCAGTAGTGGTTCCTCTGTAGGCCAAGGTTCTGTTATTCTGGAGTGCCCTCATTGCTCCAAATACCACCTGGGTACTTGTTGGAAGGCTACGAGTGCATGTTTCTGATGTGGAAACACTGAGCATTTGATATCTAATTACCCTATGAGACAATCTCAGACGTCACAAGCTAGTAGGGAAGCCTCTCATGCACCTATTGGAAATAGAGGATGAGTTAGAGGTCATAGAGGATCTAGTCAGATTAGACCTAATCTGAGCACTTATTGAGAAACTGCTGATCGACTTGCTATACCTTATGCTCCAGCTTGAGCTTGAGCTTTGAAAGCTCTTGAGGATCAAGATGCACCTGAGGTTATTTCGGGAACTATTTCTATCTTTGATTATAAAATGCATGCTTTGATTGATCCTGGATCCACTCATTCTTATATCTATATTGGAGAAATGTCTGATAAAGAGATGCTTATAGATGAGTTAGAGTATGGAATTCATATAACCAGTCCTTTGGATAGTAGTGTGTTGGTTAATCAGGTGTGTAAAAATTTACCTGTTATGATTTAAGGATATGAATATATAGTGGATCTGATTAGATAACCTTTCCATGAATTTGATTTGATTTTGGGTATGGATTAGTTAACTAAGCATCAGACAGTGGTTGATTGTAATGCTAAGACAGTTATGCTTAGGAAGCCTGATCAACCTAAAATAATATTATATGGCATTCACATTAATTCTTTGGTTAGTGTGATATCTGTTATGCAAGCTTAGAAGTTCCTTAGAAAGGGATGTGAAGCTTATCCAGATTTTGTGATTGATTCTAAGAAAGAGAGTGTTAAACTACAAGATATTGCGGTGGTGTGTGAATTCCTAGATTTATTTCTTGAAGACCTACTTAGACTCCCTCCTAAAATGGAAGTGGAATTGCCTATCGAAGTTATGCCTGACACTACTCCTATATCTAGAGCACTGTATAAGATGGCTCTTATTGAATTGAAGGAGTTGAAGGTTCAGTTGTGAGAGCTTCTAGATAAGTTCATTCGACCCAATGTCTCAACTTGGGGAGCACCAGTTTTGTTTGTTAAAAAGAAAATGGTACTCTCCGGATGTGCATTGATTATAGGCAATTGAACATAGTCATAGTGAAGAATAAGTATCCGTTGCTAAGGATAGAAGATCCGTTTGATCAATTGAAAGATGCAGGAGTATTTTCAAAGATAGATTTGTGATCAAGATACTATCAACTTTAGGTAAAGGATGTGGATGTTCCAAAAACTACATTCAGGACCTGTTATGGACATTACGAATTCTTAGTAATGCCATTCGGGTTAACTAATGCTCTAGCTGTATTTACGGATTTGATAAATAGAGTGTTTAGACCCTACTTAGACCAGTTTGTTGTGGTGTTCATAGATGATATTCTAGTCTATTCTAAAAATGAACGTGACCCTGTTCAGCATTTCTGAATTGTGTTACAAACCCATAGGAAAAGCAATTGTATTCCAAGCTGAGTAAGTGTGATTTTTGGCTTCAGGAAGTATCTTTTATAGGACACGTTGTCTCTTCTCAAGGGATTATAGTTGATCCTAGTAAGATTGAAGCAATTATTAACTGGAAGCGGCCATAGAATGTGACAAAAGTGAGAAGTTTTTTAGGTTTGATGGGTTACTATTATCGACTTGTGAAGGGATTTTCGGTGATAGCATCCCCTTGAACTAAATTGTTATCGAAAGGAGTGAAGTATGAATGGTCTGAAAAATGTCAAACTAGCTTTGAGCAACTAAAGAGAATGCTTACTGAAGCTCCTACGTTGGTTCAACCCATTTCTGGTAAGGAGTATGTTATATTTAGTGATGCATTTAGAAATGATTTGTGCTGTGTTTTGATGTAGGATGAAAAGTTAGTTGCATATGCCTATAGGCAACTTAAGCCATATGAACAGAACTACCCTACACATGATCTTGAACTTGCAGCAGTAGTGTTTGCTTTGAAAATTTGGCGACACTACTTATATGGGGAAAACTGAAGGATTTTTACTGATCATAAAAGTGTGAAGTACCTGCTTACTCAGAAAGAAGTTAATTTGAGACAATGAAGTTAGTTGGAATTATTTAAAGTCTATGATTGCATTATAGATTACCATCTGAGTAAGGAAAATGTCATGGTTGATTCCTTAAGTCAGAAGACCATTTTGGCTTTGTCAGTATAGCAGGGTGAATGGGGACTTGTATTTGATGGAGCTTTAATAGCTCAGTTGAAAGCTAGGCCTACCTTGAGACAAGAAATTTGTGATGCTCAAAAAGTTGAAGATAAGTTGCAACAACTTATTTTGGCTACTCGGAAAGGCAAACAACTTGATTTTTATGTGAAAGGAGATGGTGATTTGTATTATAAAGATCAACTGTGTGTGCCAGCAAATGATGAATTAAAGAGAAAGATATTGTTTGAGGCCTATAATACTATCTTTACGATGCATCCTGATGGAAATAAAATGTTTCATGATCTGAAGCAGCATTACTGGTGGTCGGGTATGAAATAGGATATTATAGACTATATGCCCAAATGTTTGACATGTCAGCAAGTTAAAGCTAAGCATTAGGTTCCATCTGGTTTATTACATCCTATTTCGATTCCTCAATGGAAATGGGAAAACATTACTATGGATTTTGTCACTAGATTTCCTCTCACTCAAAGGAAGTATGATATTGTATGGGTGATTGTGGATAAGTTCACTAAGTCTGCTAACTTTTTGCCTATATTTCTTGACTATTCTTTAGATAGGCTTGTAGATATATATGTGAATGAGATAGTGAGGTTGCATAAGGTGCCACTATATATTATTTCTGATCGTGTTCCTCAATTTACTTTGAGATTCTGGAAAGGTCTGCAAAAAGCTTTGGGTACTCAAGTTAAGTTCAGTACTCTTTCCATCCCTAGACAGATGGACAATCTGAATGGGTTATCCATATACTATAAGATATGCTTCGGGGTTGTGTGTTAGAATTCTTGAAAAGTTAGGATAATTATCTTGCACTAATAGAGTTTGCTTACAATAATAACTATTAGACTAGCATTGACATAACGCCATATGAAGCTTTATATGGTAGGAAGTTTAGAACTCTGGTGTGTTGGACAAAATTAAGTGAAAATAAGATGATCGAGCCTGGTATTATGAAAGATACTGAAGAAAAAGTTCAAATTATTCAACAGAGATTAAAGGTTTCCAGGGATAGGCAAAAATCTTATACTGACCTAAAAAGAAGAGATATTGAGATTAGGTAGGAGATAAAGTATTCTTGAAAGTATCACCATGGAAATACGTACTTCGGTTTGGGAAGAAAGGTAAGCTCAGCCCATGATACATCGGTCCTTATGAGATTTTTAAGAAAGTTAGACCAGTAGCTTATCAATTAGCTTTTCCTGGAGTGATGGCCAAGTTACATGATGTGTTTCATATTTTGATTTTGAGAATATACCGGGCAGATGATTCACATAAGATTCTTGTCTAAGAAATTCAAGTACAACAATATTTGACTTATAAAGAAGGACCTGTATCTATTTTAGCCAGAGAAGTCTGACAACTCAGGACCAAGCAAAATCTTTAGTAAAAGTACTTTTGGCAATAGTATGGACTCGAGGAAGCAACATGGGAACCAGAAGAGACCATAAGAGCTCAGTTTCCTTATCTATTTTGACCAGGTGTGAATTTTGAGGACAAAATTCTTTTATGGGGGAGAGAACTGTAAGGCCCCAAATTATACCCTAATTGGAATGTTACATGTTTATGAAAGTACATGTATGATAGTGTTAAAAATTATGATATGATTGAGATTTTCATATGACTTGAATTTTGGTTTAATGGATCATACTTAGTGATTTGGAATTAACTGATATAATTAGAGAATTGAGGTATTAAAATGTACATTTGGACTAGGAAAATTGTTAAGTGGCAAGATAAGTTGGTACATGTAAATTAGAATGACTAAGCCTATGAGTTAGTGACATTTGGCATAGTTGATACGTTGACAATTGGCATAGTTAATATATTGACAAGTGGAAGAAATAAGTGAGAGAAAAATGGGTTAATATAGTGGTGACATTTGGCAACTCCAATGTGGGACAAATGAAGAACATGCATAGTGACGCATGTTGTTACAAGTTAATGACACGTAGCAATGGATGAGGCAAGTTTCTATTAGAGTAATTTTTGTTTTGCTCATTCTTCACTATCTTGCCACTCTCTCCATTTAAACTTTCTCATTTCCTCTAAAAATTTGGAGTTTTTGGGACCATTTTCTCTTGGAATCCTTGTAAGTTACTGCATCAAGAAATTTATTTTATACTACCTTTTATGTTGATATCATCTTAGTGTTAAGATCATCTTACACCTACCTCGATTTCAGAAGTGTTTTGGTTGCATGAAGGGCTAGTTTGGTTAGTTCTTTGAGGAAGGAATTTGAAGATAATTAGGTAAGGGAATTCTAAACTTGATAGCATGTATTAATACAAGTTTTATGATAATTGAATTGTGATAAAATATGTGGTAAGATGATGATAAATGAATGTTGGAAAAATGATCCTTGTATGATAACTTCTGGTTTGGTTTAGATGTGTGGAAGATATTGATTTGTAAGTTTCTTAAAGAATGATTTTCGAATTTGTTTGGACACGAATTTGATGAGGTATTGAAGCATGAATAAGGTAGAATTGAAGTGGAATTGATGGTCTTTGGTGAAGGTGTGTCGAATGGAAGTGAAGAAGTCAAGTTTTGGAAACAAATTGGAGATTATGTCGGTTCACTCATCCCACGATCGTAGGATTTATAACACTTATTCCCAAGGTCGTAGGAAGTACTTAGGAAGGAGAAAAGATTGGTTTTGGGCAATTATTGGACCATATAATGTTAAGGTACTTTATAATGGTTTAAATGGACTTCATTAATGTGTAAAATGAACCTAGTTTGATGTGGAATAAGTTCATTAAAGGTTGTATAAGATTTGGATTTTTAATTGAAGTAACAACTTAAAGAAGGTGTTATTAGATAACAAAGTATCTAATTTTGGAACTTATAAGTTGCCAGAGGAATAAAGTATACTTACGAACATAGTTGTGTTTTAAATGATTAAAGTGATGAGTTAGTTATGTATGCTTGAGAATTGGGAACTTAGGTGAGTACGTGTAAAATGTAATTACTTAATATATTCATTGGTGCATTATTACAAATGCTTACGCTTATAAAGCATGATAAGTTTGTTCAAGTGAGAATGAATAGGTTCAATTTGAGCATAAGGAAACGAATTCATACTTATGCATTATTTCATGTCATGTGATTATGATATTATGTTAATTCTGGACCATTAATTGTCTGAGGAGTTTGATAATTGGGATTGTATTGGAAGTGTTGTCTAATTGTGTGAATATACATAATGTGTGATGACTCAATAAATTTATTGATGCTTTAATGCATATGTTTGTATTTATAAGGCATGTTACGTTTTTGATCAAATGAATACTGTTGCTATGTACTACATCATTTACATAAAATTTCTAAAATCTGAAATGATTTGTTTTCAAACTGTTAAGTCCTAATCATAGGTATATAAGCATGCCTAGAAGGGTTTATATGTTGGATCTCGCTTCCGGAACCCAACTGCACATACTTATCACTTAAACTTCACTGCTTAAACCGGTCAAGATTATGCTTGAAAAAAATTCAAATCGAAAGGAAACAAGTGGTTCGAAACAAAAGCGGAACTAATGGGATCGAAATACAAATGGCACGAAAGCAATGACTCGGATCACTTCAGATACCAACCGAAATCAAATACAATTAAATAGTCAACTTGAAATCAAGGCATCCGAACGGAGGTTTCGATAGAAATAGCAGACAATTACGGATTTAATCGAAGCAAATAAAACCGAAGTCCGACATCCAAAGCGTTAAAATAGAAAACTTGTTGCGTTGGAAACCTTGAACTAATCCATCCGAAATCGATCAAAGCCGGGGTAAATTTTTTTTTTTTCATTTCTTGCTTTCTTAATCATGCTTTTCATCTATCATATACAACTCATATTAATCTCAATCCTTAAACATGGTCTTCTTTACTAATGCGATAACTCAATATCTTCCTAACATTTATCTTTATTCTCATTTCTTACCATAGCAACCTCATACTCATGCCAATCAATTTGTAAATTCTTACTCAATCTCATAAAATCCTTATACTGCTATATAAAATTCGGCAGCATAACGACTGCACTTAAACAAAACCCAAACCTGTAATTAGTCTAAAATACACTTCTATAAATTCCAAATAAATTCAAGTACATCATATCCACCGGACCCTCCGTCCGGGATTTCAGCAGAAAACGCAAACCTAAATTCTAATCTATTTCCAGTCATTTTTCATATCCAAAAATACATTCATCAATCATCACACTTTATATTTTATCAACAACACATTCATCTACATCCATATACACACATTCATAACTCAATACAAATCCATAGTCAGCTACATTTACTAATTCCCATAAACCATAATCTGGCACAATTTCATAATCCAAAATACATTATGAAATAAGAGCTTACAATGTTCTAATGGCAATCTAAACCATATCCCATTTTCACTGATCTTAAAACAAATATACAAAGTACAAATCATGTATAACTACTGATGTCTTGACGTCTTTCATCCAATCTCCTGCACGAATACCTGGAGATGGGGGTGAAAGGGGGGGTGAGCTCGGAAGCTCGTGGATAATATGTTTATTAAACAAATAATAAGCAAAAACGTTTTCAAACCTTACTTTCCGTTGATTGAAACCAGTGAAGGGTTACTTCTCGAAAACTTCTCAAATTCAAAAATCTTTCATTAAGCTTTACAAACAATTTTGCAAAACTCTCATAGTTGAAAAATCCCAATTCTCATTTTGTCAAACTTTCAAACCATTGAATACATGAAATGCATTTCATATATATATATGCAACCTATTCTAAACAAAGTGAAACATATAACACATCAAAATGGTTTGGCATGTCCAAAACACATAATGACTACACAATTCCATAAAATGGTCTTGTGTAGTCGTACACATGAGGGAGTCCTAAAAGGAACTCCATGCCACTTGCGGGCAGCCGGGAGAAGGCTATAAAAATGAGACCAGTGCACTGACTCCACATGAGGGACTATGCCGAAACCCACATAACACGTAATCATGCATTGAAAAAGTTCTTTGCCCATATGGCACTTTTTGAAAACACGCATTTCATGAGTATGACACATGTATACATTCTAGCATTTCTTCACAATATTCAAAATCATCAATCATATAGCAATATTCAATTATTTTAAACAAAGACTGCATAACTTGAGATAATTGCAAAATCATCTACTTTCAACCAATTTAACATAGAGAATTCAAACAAGTATTCCAACCTTATCAAATCCTTTGAATTTACAAATTCATAAGCATTTCACAAATAATTTATTCAATCATTTCTAAAACAATAGCTTATATAAATCAACATTTATGATTTACTTATAATTTGAGAAATAAACACATTACCCACCTCATGGTAAGCTTGTTCCAAATCCTCACCTTGCTCTTTCCTTCACTCCTTCTTCCCATATAAGTCACCTAAGCATAAACATCCCAAATCCATATCATAAACATCATCTTTCACAAACCTATATGGTTTCCAACTTTCTACAGCATTATCTTCCAACTTAAAATCACCTAAGCTATGATCAACCCAAAACCAATATCTCAATCATCATAATTCTCACAATTTATTTCATGTTATACAAACCCATAAGATTTCTAACCTCTTCATATCTTCATCTTCCACAATTCTAACTCATATTAATTAGTAAAAATCCCAATTAATTTCTCATCCCTAATTCAACATAACCCATAAAATATCACTTAAATTAACCCCCTACTTAACAAACCCATAACCATCTTAGGATAAAACAACCAAAAACTTCATCAAAACTCAAAGAAAAACTCAAACTTTACGAATCATCTCTTACCTTTCTCTCTTCCCATTTTCGAAATCCCTCAAAGCTTGGAGAATATATATCTTCTCCTTCTCTCTTTTCCTTCAAGAAACCATGGATAGGAGAAGCTTGGAGAATCCAGAAACTCACCTCTTCTTCCCCCTTCTTCTCCTTCTTCACGAATCTTCTTCTTCTCTCTTCCTCTTTCTTCTTTCTTCTTCTTTTTCTAGAATTTTCGTGCATTGCTTCTAAAACCCACGACCCCCTACTCCTTTAATACTTGCCATGTCATTAAAATGGGTGTTAAAGACCCAAATGCCCTTCCTCCTATGCCTTTAAACTTTACTCCTTAAGTCAACTTCCCAAATTGCCCCTGAATGTTGCCTTGAGTCATGCTTACTTTTGGACAATTATTCTCACATCTAAATGAAGGAATGTGCTAAAACTTCCTTCTAGAGAATTGTTCCTCTCGATCTCACGAATCCAACGCCACTGACGGCGCTCAATTCGGATCTAAAACGAAGAAGTTATGGCCGAAATATTATCGGACCTTCACAAAATCCGAGACTGAACATTAACATAACTTCAATCCAGAATTTGATAATCTTAGGGATGAAATTAAATTTCGATCCCTTCACATGATTTGTAGCCCCATATCTTAACTTTATTCTCCAAAAAG
>JANKYF010000005.1:39645405-39657487 GCA_029829435.1 Erythroxylum hondense | reverse complement strand
CTCCCATATGCATGTTGTAAGTAGTTATAGTATGGTATATGCATACTATACCATTACAATAATATCATTATACATGTTCATAATGCATGTGTACATACATATGGTACTAGTTACTAGTGTTATACATGCACATAACATTTATAGTGTATAACTATAGAATACATTATGCTATTAGAATGGTATTGTAACATCCTGTCCCCAAATGAAGGGTGAGGACCCGAAATCTCAATACATATGTGCTCAAGGAGAGACAAAGGAAATGCGTTGGTCTTGCTCATGCATCATATTCACACACACACACACACATATATGTGTATATGCATTTAATTCATGAATGCTTGCACTTTGGAATGAGAAATTAGTGGTGTTTAATGTTTTACTTAAGTAATGTTAATTGGAAAAATTGCAATGTTACTATGAGGGTAGTACTTCAAATGGGTGTTTTATGTCTGATTGTGTTAATAATAGACATTGTATGAGATTATGTATGACTTGTGTGATTGAGGAATGCGTATGCGCATATCCTCTAGAATCGATTATATTGTGTTGGTTTGGCATGTGTGAGATTTAAATTGAGTTTGCGATGTATGTGGTATTGGGAATAAGTGAAGTTGAGGTGTTGCTAAACCATCCTAAGTGTAGGAATGGTGTTTAGAAACTTCAACGGCAAAACTGTACTGATCTAGATGGAATTAGTCAAAGTGGTCTTAATGAAAGCTGTAGCTGATGTTTCCAGCTTTCTAACGCCGTAGAGTATGCAATTTTTTGATATCTGGGCTAGGAGTTATGATCGATTTTGGAAATTGTTCAGGAAGAGGTGATTAGGATAGAAAGTTTGATTAAATTTTCGAGCATTATAGAGGCTGATTTTGGCTTTAAGTCCTTCATGAAAGTTGTAAAGCGTTCTTTTATCTTTCCATCGATACCAAGTTTGTAAAATTTAGAGTTCTGAGTCAAAAGTTATGAAAGTTGGAAGATAGGATGTTGGACTGGGAAACCTCTGCTAGCCAACCGACCTCTGCTGGCTGATAGACCGAGCGAGCGCTGGCAGATTGACCGAGCGAGAGTTGGCTGACCGACCGAGCTAGAGCTGGCCGATCGACCTAGCGAGAGCTGGCCGACCGACCGAGCATTGAATGGAAAATGGCAGATCAAATCCAAATGGGATGATCGATTAAAAGGTTATGAGTTAGATATTTTTTTCTGAACAGACTTCAGTATTTTGGAGATATCTTGATCTATAGAGCTCCAATCGATTGGATTCTTATTTCAAATGAAACTAGATACATGGATCTACAAGTTATCTGAAGGAGCCGATCGACAATTTGGCCTCTAATATGTTCAACTTCTGGAGTGAAGTTTCGTGTAGTGTTCAGTCTTGATTTAGTTTTGGTCCGAACGTGCTTTGGCCATAACTTCTTCATTTCTGAATTGAATTGAGCGATTTTGGTGTCTATAGAAAGCTCAGACAGAGAGGAACACTTCTCTAAGAAAAAGTTTTATCATATTGCTTCTTTTACCTGATCGAATTAAGAAGTGACGGTGTCAGTTTCTAAGGCAAAAAGGAACGGTATTGTTGGACGTTCACTACGTGTTTAAGTTAGAAGGGTTATATGTAAGGGCATAAGGGTCTTCTCTCATTCATTAATGGCAAGTTAAGGAGAATGGGCTTTAGTATAAGAAGGAGCAGTGATGCCTGAAATTGACAGAAACAAAAAGGAGAGAAATAGAAGAAGAGAGAAGAGTCGAGAGCCTTCGGATGGAGAAAAAGAAAGAAGAAAGAGTGAACTAGGGTTCGATTTGTATGGGTCTTTAAGCGAGCTCTTTAGATTGATCCAAGGAGGAAAAAGATGGAAGAAGAAGAGAGCTCAATGATGAGCCCAGAATTCCAAAATTGGTGAAGATGAGGTAAAATTGAGATTTTGATTTGCTAAGTTGTGAAAGGTTTTGATTCATATGACTTATGATTGGTATGGATTTTGGTTTCCTAAGCTCTATTTTGGTGTTTATTGAATCTGGGTGATTATGGCTTAGGGAATTTTAACTTGGATAAAGGAAAGAAGAAATGAAGAAATTGATGCTTTGGAGGACAAGATTCAAGCATGGATATGAGATGAGTGACCTAGACGGTTCCTAAATTTTTATGTGCTTAAAATTCTGCCTTTATAAAACTGTGGTGAATAATGGCGGGTTAGTGAATTGCGTTTGATTATGGATTTCAGACAGAAGGTCCAATGAAATGGGAGTTTATGACATAGAAGTAAAAATTGTATGTGAATTTGGACCCTCCGTGTTTGAAATGTGCATAAATAGGAATGTGATAAAATGTGATTGTGAACTATTTGTGTGATTGTGAACTATTTGGGATTGATTGTGATTGAAATACTGCATTTTTTTGACATATGCCTTCCATGCATGAGTGCAAAATCAGATAATGGTAGTTGTGACCGGAGTAGCCATCGAGAGCTAAAAGCTCACTGTACTTGGGCCTTGAGCCTATAGTGATTTCAGAGCCTCAGGCTCAACGATTAACGCGCCTATATTGGGACAGTTTGAGCACTCGGTCACAACACTGAAATAAATGGGAAAAGTGTCACATACGCATTCCATATGCATTTGAGTGAATAATTTGATTTGGTGAAAGGCAACATAATGCCTTATACCTTTTTGATTGACAAATGTGTAATGAACAAAACTGTGAAATGCTCCACTTCAAGGGTGGAATGTCGGACTAAAGTCCGATGATATAAGAAGTGATTGCAAGGGATAGATAATTGTGGGTGATACATGGTGACATATGCATTACATATATGAATGCATGATCAGATAATGGCCGTTGTGACTAGAGTAGCCACCAATCAGAGCTACAAGCTCAACGATTAATGAGCCCTATATGGGATAGCTATTAATGAGCCCTATATAGGACAGCGACCAATGAGCCTTACATGGGACAGTTATCAATGAGCCCTACATGGGACAGTTATCAATGAGCCCTATATGGGACAGTCCAGGCACTCGATCACAACAGAGTAACAATTGGAAAGTGAGTCTCATATACACTGAGTCTGCATGATAAATGATTAAATGATATTGAATGTGAAATAACTGAACAAGTTTATGTGATTCAATATGGTTGTAAATGAAATGATATGAATATGGGAAATAATGTGATATAGGCAATAAGTGAGATTGATTCAGTGATTGAATGTGAAATAATATGAATATGTCTTATGTGATATGTGATGAGTGACCCATCGATGATGGCCACTCATTGAGTTCGCAAAACTCACCCAAAATTTGCAATTATTTTTCAGGATTAGAAGAATACCCTGTTAGGCCAACGGGAGTATATTTGCAGGATTCAAGTGAATGATAGAAGTCGGGATCAGTTCGTGTTTGTATTGCATGTCTTTATTTATGTAATGAAGTGTATTTTTGTATTTGGTTAATAGACCCAAATGGCTATTGAAAATTGTGTATAATGGAATTGTATATGATTGAATGATTGAATTCCGCATATATTGTTATGAAAAAAAAGTACCAACTACTGAATGAGTGTTTTAGTTCGCCACCCTCGCAGGGAACGGACTCGGATATCACCGTCGATGTCAGGTTTGGGTCGCGCAGGAGTGGGATGCTACATTACATTTCTAAGTTTTGCTAAACATATTACTTTTCAGCTTAAGTCTAACTTAATCGACCTTTTGCCTAACTTTTATGATCTTGCAACTAAGGATGATCATAAGGTGCTCAATGTAGTTTGTCTTATGAAGCCTCTCGGAGTAATGGACGAGCAGATTATGGTAAGGGCCTTTCCGTTTTCACTAACAAATGTAGAAAAAATTTTGGCTTTTTGATTTGCTTGTAATGAGTGTAAGAACATGGATTGAAATGAAGAGGCTATTTTTATAGAAGTAACTTTTCACATCCAAGAAATCTAGTATAAGGAAATAGATTTGTGGGATAAAGCAACATCATGGAGAATCCCTTTATGAGTATTAGCAGTGCTTCAAGAAGTTATGTGCTAAATTCCCTCACCATAATATCATAGAACAACTAGTTATTTGGTACTTTTACAAAGGATTATTGCCTATGGATAAGAGCTTGATAAATGCAACAAGTGGTAGAGCACTTTATGAAAACACTCCTATGGGGGTCAAAATTTTAATCAAGAGTATGGCAACAAACACTCAATAATTTAGCATTGGTAATGATGTTCGTTGGGTAAATGAGGTAAATAATTTATCCACAGGACATCATTTAAATGAACTACCATCTTTTTTTAAACAAATTATTGTAAGATAGGAGCAAGTGAAAGCTTGCAATATATGTGCAAACGTGAACCATCCAACAGACAGTTGTCCAACTATATAAGAGGGAAATATGGAGTATGTTAATATTGCAGGAGGAATGTTTTCACTTCAATATAACCCATATTCCCATACCTATAACTTAGATTAGAGAGATCATCCAAACCTGAGTTATGGAGGGAATAGGCAATAGAACTACTTCCCATATAAGCGACAGGGTGAATAGCAATTTCAATATAGACAATAAGCTTCCTCCTCTATCTCAGACATATCATTAGAAGATATAGTTATGTCTTTCGCGACTAACACTTTGCAATTCTAACATGATGAGTAGCATTTTCAATAAGAGACCAAATCTAAATTTAAGGAGATGAAGTCTAGCATTTAGAATTTGGAAACCAGGTGAGTCAGATGTAGTGGCTATCAACAATTTTGAAGCCCAAAGAGGAGGAAAATTACCTTCACAACCTGAGATAAATATGAAGAATGTTAGTGCAATCACTTTGAGGAGTGTTAGGAAGCTTGTGGATCCTAAGAGGGCTACATAAAGGATGGCTAGGGAAGAAGAAATTGAGGAGGACCTTAAAGGAGAAAGGCATATATCATCTTGCTCAAATGTAAATTTTAATTCCTAATTAGTGTTAAGACTAACCCTCCACCTTTCTCAAGCAAGTTAGCAAATTCAAGCAAGGAGGATAAGGATAAAGAGATCTTGGAGACCTTTTGGAATGTTGAGGTGAATATACCATTATTAGATACGATTAAGCAATTGCTAAGGTATGTAAAATTCCTTAAGGAATTGTTTACCAACAAGCAGAAGTTGAAAGGTACTAAAATGCTTTGGAAGAGTGAAACTATGTTTGTAGTATTTAAAAAGAAAATATCTCTTAAGCATAAGGACCCAAATATATTTCTCATTACTTGTAAAATATTTAACACTAGGATTAAACAAGCTATGTTATATTTAGAATCATTAATTAATGTTATGCTTTGTTCCATGTATGTTCTTAAAATTTAGGCTTGTTAAAAGAAACTAATGTTATCATATAATTGGTTGATTATACTAAGACTTATCCAGAAGGGATGATTGAAGATGGGGTGATTGAGGATGTGTTCATATACGTGAATGAATTAATATTTTTAGCTAATTTTTACTGGTAGATATGAAAGATGAAACTTCCTATAATTCGATATGTATCTTATTAGGTAGACCATTTCTTTACATGAACCAAACTAAGATAGATGTTTGTAAAGGTACCTCTATGATGGAATTTGATGGGGGAAGTTACTTATTTCAATATTTTTGATGGCAATAAGCATCCCTAAAATGACTATTATGTTTTTGTGATTGAACCTTCAGTCAATGAGATTGTGAGTGGAAGTGTATAGATAAACTAGATGCAGCCTCAATCAAGGAGAAGTGTATAGATAAACTAGATGCAGCCTCAATCAAGGAGAAAACCAAAGCTTTCAATGTCTTGAGGAAAAGTTTCATTGTTGGTCAAAAAGTGCTTCTTTATTGCTCTAAATATAAACTATTTCCACATAAGTTATGTTCTTATTGGGTTGATCCTTATGTGATTACCAATGTCTCTCCCTATGGTGCAGATTAAGAGTCTTGAAAATAGGGAAGACATTGAATGTGAGTGGTCATCGACTCAAGCCTTATCCTTAAGGATTTTAAGTGGAAAATACAAAAATTGTGATCTTTGGAGAGAAAATTTTTATCATGTTATGAGGAGAACATGGAATGATCTAAGAACAATAAACAAAGCTATTGGTTAGGAGGTAACCCAAAGGGAATTTGTCCCTTTTCTTTTACATTTTCACAACTTTTTTCTTTTGTTAAATACTTCATTTCTTACATTTAATGTTACATAAGGAACAACGTAAGTTTTTAATTGTGCGCATGGAGAATTTGCGACTTTTTTATTTTATTCAAAAGCTATATGGAGTCAATTGCTTTATAAGCTAGAAGCTTATTGCACGTTTTATAATTGGAATGACATGCTAAGTTGGATTATACAAATTTCTAAGTAGCAGAAGAAGGATGGCAAGCTATTTAAAGCTACACTCATAATCATAACTTACAACTATTAGCTTATGCCTTTGTAGCTAATCAATTGGATGCAAATTAATGTATGACATTATATTTCATTAATGAAAAGTTTTTTTATCTTTATGTATTAATTTAATTAATATTTTATGTTTTAATACTAAAGATAAAATCCTTGGAATAATTGCTATGTAATTGAAATTATGACGAGATCATAATTATGAGATTCAATTTACACGTATGTGTTATTCCTAAATGTTCCTAGTTGTAGTTTCATCAAGACTAGATATTTTTAAAACGCTAAAACTAGCACATATTATGTTTCTTTCTTATGAAGAAAGTAATTGATCTCATAAATTAAAGCATTGAGATACTTAAAATAATGTGTGGATGATTGTAAGAGAATAAGTCACTGAACTAAGCCAGTTATGAGAATTCTTAATGGAATATTACTTATTTGCCTATGGATTTTCTCATAATGATGGTGATATAATTGATCCTCAGACTTGAGATTACTAATGTTGGGCCCCGATTTTCGGAGCCCAACTATCTGGAATATCATAAGACTTGAGTATATTATCCTATAGGGTTATATCAAAGAACCCTCATTGGCCATCATCCCACAAAGGTAGCTTGCCCAAACCAATCATACATCAAAAACCACCTCATTTCTCCTATTTTAGGAACAATTTTGGGAAGCCTCAACCAGAATTACAATCTGACTTCTTTAGAACATTTATTCCCCATCGTCTTAGGTTTCTAATGACACCAAAATCATTCCATTTGGTTTAGAAATTTGAAAGTTAGGGCCTAAACATTTTCATACTATTATTAAACTGAAATAGTACACTACACCCAACTTCCATCCAGAAATTGAAAGTCTTAGGGACTGAATTAGAATTCTATTCCTTACAGCAGTTTGTATTTCTATGTCTCTAGTTTATTCAAAAATAATAATCATCTCATTTGGAGGTCGGATGATGTCATTATGGCCGAAAGAATCAAACAAGGTTTTGTCCTCAATCATATAGAACCTATTTCGGGACAATTGGCATAACTTTCTCTATAGGGGTCAAATTAAGGTAATCTTAGGATGCTTTCAAAGAGGACTTCAATATATACAACTTTCATGAAGACTTTGAAGATAGATTCTATCATCTAGAGGGTCAAAATTGAACCATAAAATTCTGTCTATAGTGCATAAGATGATTCCGTCTACAATGCATAGGAAGATTCAGTCTACAGTGCATAAGATGATTCAATCTATAGTGCATAAGATGATTCCGTCTATAGTGCATAAGATGATTCAGTCTACAGTGTATCAAATGATTCAGTCTAAGATGCATCAAACGAAGGTATTTCTACTAGTTCTTCCTCACATCCCCAAAAGTTTTAAATCACTAACTACACTCTCCAAAGCACCTCTACTTATAAGGATCATAACTTTCGACTCCAATGTCTAGAAATTTCATACTATATACAGTTGGAAAGCTAGAAAGATAAGCTATAACTTTATAGAAGAAACTTTGTCTAATTTAGCTTATATCAATACAGTTTTTATCTTAAAGCTAGAATATGAAATTTACCTCTATGGATGACTTGAAATTTGCACTGTGCAAACTTGGAATGTCCTGAGCATAACCATTGAGCTACCAAATTGACTTAATTAAAATCTCAAATCTCAAAGTTTTACAAATCTTTAATGGCATTTCAAGCCACAATACATCATCGTCTCAAAATCTCAAATACAAAAGATATGAAACCCTAATAATTCTTGAATTGCGTCTAAAGTTTTGCTTTTATAAAATCTAACTTAATTTATAACAACATTACAAAAGTATAATGATTCCTTGACTCTTAGTTACTCGATCTTATTTTCTTCACTTGAAGATGGGACGAAAAAGGGGTGAGCTTGAAAACTCGTGGGTAACAATTTATAATGAAAAATAAGCAAAACCTTTGAAAACATTCACTTGTCTTAGAAAATTCTGATTGAATCCATAAAGCACGTGTTTCTCAAAATTCTTATCATGTAGTAAAATTCACAAACTATAAAACATGAATGCATCAAACTTTTTCACAGATCATAAGCACATAAGCACATCAAAATGGTTTGGGTGGATCCAAAATAGAACGTACTACAAATTTAGGGTCCTGTGTAGCCGTGAACAGAAAGTACTAATGTAATCCCACATAATGATTTTACGTAGTCGTGAACTTATGGGAGTTCATGAAAGATCTCTATGTCACTAGCAGGCAGGTAGGAGAAGCCTTTTGTCAAAGTGCACTTGACTTAACTGGGGGTACCATCATAAACTCACATAACAAGTGATTCATGACTTGTAAACTTATTGCCCAAAATGACACATTTTTTAAACTTGATTTCATAAACTTGATGTCCTTTCAAAATCATTTCCATTTTCATTTCATAATTAAATCACACAATTCATATATCAAACATGTAGCACTTTCTCAAAACATTTAGAGAGCAATAAATGCACATTTATGATGCAATTGAAGTCATTTAACTTGTTTGATTCAAAGAAAACATTAGTGGCTTATTTCCTCTATTATAAACATATACACACCTTGATTTCCTTACTTAAAGACTTGTTCAAAATGTGCCTCTTCTTTTGTTCCTCTTGTCTCTTTCTTGATCCCCTTATACAATAACAAAAATTCCACTCAATAGGGTTTTCAATTGAAAATCCCATAAAGTACAATCACTAAAATTGGTTCTAGAATACTTAAACCCATGCATTTTCTAACTCCATGAACTAAAACCCTTCCAAAAATTCAAAAGATTTAAAATGATCTTACCTTGATTCTTCACTAAATGAAGAGATCTTTGGCTCAAATGGAAGCTTTTTTTTCCTCTTCCTTTTTCCCTTCTTGAACAACCTCAAAATCTCTCGTGAAGGCTAAGGAAATTGAAACCCTAGCCTGTTTCCTCTTCTTTCTCTCCTTCTCTTCTTCTCTTCATTTTTCTCTCTCTTTTTTATGATACCCTGTAGCGCCCCCTCACCGTAGGGTATACACCAGGACGCCCGCAGGTCGTTCCGACACATAACCCATGATAAGGGTGCACTACTGAGCAAACCAACTAAAATCCACATGGCATCAATATAATTATCACTAAATTTGAAACCAATTTACTTTTTCATTCAATCTTAGAAACCATAAGTACATATTTCTGTCCAAAATCACAGTCTATACAATACTCAAAAGAAACTATCAACTCCTAACTAGGTCATCCCAAAAAGATCCCAGCTGACTCACCTCTGCGCCATAACTTCTCTTGCCGCAACGATCTATAAGGTAGAGAAAACTCTAACACTCTGGAGCTAGGAGTCTACTATCGCTGTCCTGAAAAATATTGCAATGTTGGGGTGAGTTTGCGAACTCAGCGAGAAACCATCATCGATGGTTCACCCAACTCATGCATATACAAACAGTATACAAATAATCACACAATATCATTTACAGAAATATCACATGCATTTTCATTTCACAAATATAAGGCATTTCGCCTTTCACACAATTCACATTTTATCATTTGCATATGCAATGCGCATGTGACACTTTCATTTTTCTTACGTTGTTGCGACCGTGCGCTTGAACTGTCCCAGTGACGGGCACATTGCGTTGAGCCTGTGGCTCTGAATACGTTGAGCGTGAAATGCCCTGATACGGTGAGCCTGAGGCTCTGAAATACATTGGGCTCGAGGCCCTGTAGCGTTGAGCTTTAAGCTCTGAAATATGTTGGCTGCTCCGGTCACAACTGTCATTATCTGATCATACTTTTATGCATAAAATGCACATGTTCTAATTTCAAATTTACACATGCCTAAATCACATTTGCACCACGTAAACCAATTTATACACATAACACTTCAATAACAAGTTACCGATACTTCGGACACCTGTGGTCCGAAACCAATCACAATCAAACACATAACCCTCCTTTTCTTCCACATGGCATAAGCACGTAAATTAAGCACACAAAGATCAAGGAACCAACTAGGTTACTCACCTATAACTTCCGAGCTAATGCCGGGAAGTCTCAGCCTTGTCGGAGGATCGACGCTCCATTGGTGCCTCTATAACAATCAGAATATACATACATTACTAATTGTGCAATTTATCGAAGTCAATTATGCACACGAAACGATTTAATTGCGTACCATACATGTTTATGACATTCCCGACACTTATCTGAAATCTTCCCAATATAATTCTTAAAAACCCGAATTCATAGTCTCTAAATTGCAATAAATCGGGAACCAATTGAATAGGACTAAAACCTAAATCCCAAAACTTCAAAATCAATATTCGAAAAAATGGGCGTCCTCGCCGCGGCGAGCTACCTCACGTACGCCGCGATGTATGCGTTGCGAGCACCGCGGCGTGGCCTCTCACACTCGCCGCTGCGAGCGTTCTTCGCTCGTCGCGACGTACGGGAGCTGATTTGCTCGCCGCGGCGTGTTCATCGCACACGTCGCGGCATGCAAACCCAGCAACGCCCGAAACCCAGATTTTCCATATTTTCCAACTTCTGCAAACTTCCAATCCAATTTTTTTCCCTTTCAAACACTCCTAAAACAACTCAATATACTTCAAACAACTCATTCCTAACCTCAATTCTATCAAATAACCATTATCCCTAAATTATCAACACCAAAAGCAAGAAAATCATCATCGGAAACCCTAACATGTTTCAATCATCAAATATCCAAACCAATCATCAATATAACTCAATTTATCAACAGATCAAACTATCTAAAGCAAGAAGAAGTAAGAACTTACTTTTTTCAACTTGAAATCCTTCAAATAACACTTCAATCTCCAACTCACACACCCACGGTTTCAACAAAAACCAAACCCATCATCATCTTTCCCAACACAACTAAAGGGGATTGATCAAAGACAAGGGAAGGAGCAATCTTAGCAAGAAAAATGGGAGAAGCAAGCAAGAAGAAGATCACGAAGGGGGAGAAGAAGAAAAACCAATTTTTCCTTTCAAAGCAAGAGGGTATCGGGGGAGCAAAAATTCAAAGATCAATGGTTTTAAACTAAAGAACTAAAGGCTTGTTTGGCAAATTAATTGCCACAAGACCATTCCAAACAGTCTAAATCAAATCTCTTGGTTTGAAATCTCCCAAATTTCCAATAGCTCTAAACCCTAATTCCAAAATCATAACACTAATCTTTTCGTGCCATTGGACAATCGATTTCGGAATCGAAAATCCAAATTAATCAGTCATTAGGTCATCTTTCCGGTCCGGATCTATTACTCCGAAAATTCTAAAAAATTTCCTAAAAATCCTCAAAATTATAAAACTCATGATCGTACACTCCAATTCTATATTGCGAACTCCTAGATCTCATTTCTCACTCCGATTAAATTTCCAAAGCCCAATCTACACAATTATCTCCAAATTTCCAATTTACCCAATCATACCGGGAATATATCATACATGTATGTACATACATATACTTGTGCAATAATTACCAATTATCAGAATATATATAACTAAATAATGCATGAGCATGCCAAATGCGAATGCACAACCACTATACCCATCCCATCAGTGACGGGATGTTACAATTCTCCCCTCCTAATAAAAAAATTTCGTCATGAAATTTCTTACCTGACTGATCGAACAGATGAGGGTACTGCCTCCTCATGTGCTCCTCAGTCTCCCAAGTAGCCTCC
>JANKYF010000005.1:39548608-39558674 GCA_029829435.1 Erythroxylum hondense | reverse complement strand
ATGAAACGTATGAAGTTAAAATTCCTCGCTAAAATATTAAGTATATGTTGAGAACATGCTTGTTGCCTTCCATTGTTATAAGAATAAACCGGAGCTCTGTTTATTGTAGGCTTGTTGACAAACTCAAGGCCGCTTTAACCTAAACATGTTTAGTCTTATGACAGTAGGTTCTACTTAACTAAATTTGTGTGATTTGGATGAGCAAACTCATGATGATATGAACTTAAAGGTGGGGTTAAGAATAACATATTTGATATGCTTTGGAAAGAGTTATCACCTAAAAAATATATGAGTCACATGAGATATGATTGACAAAGTTGCTATCTACCTAATTTAAGTTTAGTTGGTTTGTTGAGCAAACTCAAGATCAACTATACTTGAATGGGACCTAGCCCACTAGAAAGATTAGAGTAATCTTTCTGAATAGTAGTGAGAGCTATTATTTCGAATAAAATAGTAAGAGTAACCAAATATATGATTGAAGTCCTAATCTCATTTGGTTATCAGGGCGTATAATTGATTGCTTGCTTTCTTACATTTATTTTTTTGAGTGAAACTCACCTTGTTTAGTATAGTTGATACTAAGTTTGTGAACTAAATTTCTTGGACATGGGTTATATTTATGAAGAGTTATTAAAAGTTAGATAAAAAAATTGTATATCCATTATTTTATTTTTCTATTAATCTTTGTTGAGGATTTGAAATTAGATTTAAGATATATGTCAAAATCATATAGATGAAAAAAAATGTATTGACATATTGACTTGACTAATGTCTCATAAATTTTGATGACATTGTAAGATATGCGTCAACATCATGATGGCAAGATGTAAAAGGTTCCATAGAGTATAGCTGAAAGGTATACTACCTTGCTAGAATTGCTATACTTAATTTTGCCTATTAGAAGTATAAAAATGGACATCAATTAAAGGCTTTGCTATAGTATAATAATAGTTGTCATAAGAAGAAAATTGATTATATAAATTATCTTGCCTATACTTGATATGATATAGATCATATGTATTTCTAATTCATGATTATGAGTATCTGATATTGAATTTTGATTCAACATTATTTTAATATTCAAAGCATGATAAAAAATTTATTGTTAAGTAAAAATAGTTTATCCAATTTTATACAAATAGTTTGTATGTGCTGGATCAAAGGAGACTTATACTTAATATAAATGGTAAGATCACAAAATTGGGTAACCAAGTCTATCCTTTTATGTCGTATTAGTTAAAACAACATAATGAGAATCATTAAGTTACATACAAGGATATGTGTATCCTTATGATTATGAATCATATGAAACTTGTGAAACTTGTAGTCAAATAACCAAATAAACCTTTTGTGAAAGGATGATGGTGGTATTGAATTGTTGAATTTATACATATGATGTATTGGATGGAATAACAATTCATATAGGATAATACTTGTATTTCATTATATTACTAATGACTTTAAGAGATATAATCATAAGTATTAAATGAAATGATGATTTAACGTTTTGAAAATTTCAAATTGTTTAAATCTAAGCATAAATTAAGCATTGAGAATGCTAAAACACTTTGATGAAATTGTTGTTGGTGAGTTTTAGGTTTTCGGTTATCTATAGGGAATAAGATTCTCTAGTGAATAACTTCATAACTAAATTCATAAAAGTATGAATTTAGGTAAAGAAGAAAATAAAATATAAGATATTGTATGATGTAATAATATTTCTTCTATAACAATGCCTAGTACAATGACTTACCTTCAATAACTCAAATTAAATCAATTAGAAAGATTTCATATTAAATATGAAATGCTAAGTCTTTGGAAGAGTGAAATTTAATGATTCAAGGATGTAAGGCTTAGTTAAAGCATATATTATCCATTAAGTTTAGAACTAAATTGGATAATAAAAGGTTATGAAATATTTAAAAGGTTGGATATAATCTTACAGGCCTATTCAACAAATTGTTTGTTTCAATATACGTATAGGAGAATGGTTCTCGGGATAAGTAGTAGAGACAGATTGAATTTGAAAAGTTCAAATCTTATAATAGTACATCCAATTGGAACTATTGCCTTTATTAATACATTTTATGTATAATTGAAAGGTTATGAGACATTGAAACATTCATTTTCATGATGAATTCAAAGAGTTTGTTTAGGAGATGATTGTGAATTTATCATGTCTGTAAGAAAGTTAGTGGGAGTACAGTTATCCTCTTTAGTGGGAGTATGTAAAGACTTATTTCTCATAGAGAATGATAAGTATAAATTGCATTGTGTTTTAGGTCCTAGTTTGATATATATTTAACTGTAAATTCAATCATTTAGTATATGTTTAGGTTAGAATTGTGTTAGTTTGTTAATTATGTATGTTTTAAGTGTTTTATAGGTTAGTACAAGTCTCTGAGCTTAATTATTATATTTTTTAGATACCTTGATGTGTTTACTAGTGTTTCAAGGTCAACATCAAAGAACAGAGAAGTTTCAGAGACATTCAAGCTAAAACAACGATCGTGGCACAAAAGGCCACGATCTTGAGAGAAGCACCAGAGTTGGAGCACAATCATGGCCTACCTAGGTCATGGTCCACAATCATGGCATACAGGCCCACAGTCATGGCCTACATCGAGTAGATACGCAGACATTCAAAAACGTCCAGTGTGAAGAGAGATCTTGCATAGGTTTCTGATAGTTTATTAGAGAACTTTATAGCTAATTAGGGTTTTGGATATGATGTAAATTGAGAGTTTACAATCCCCATAATCTAATTAAGGTTTAAGATTTAGAGTTATTGGTTATAATTCGAGAGACTAATCAACCTTAGGATAGTCTAGAACTAGTGATTTGATAATTCATAATCAATCAGGTTAGCATTAAGGAGAGGTAAATTTCCTTTTCTCTTAATTGGTAAATTCTTTCGTTTGATTCCTTAGGTGTGTTACAATTGCTTTGTAATTAGTATATTCATTTTTTATTCTTAACTTGATTGACTGAATTGAATTCTCATTTTTATTTTTATTGCATCTTGCATCTTGGATTTTTGTTATTGTTTTTGGCCTTAGATTTTAGGATTAGATTAACTCTCTCCTTATGTAATCGACACCTTAGGTATTACGCTAAGGAACCGTGCGCTTATGGATTATCGAGGGTTAATATTAAAACTTACACATAATAAACACCTTATCAAGTTTTTGGCATCATTTTTAAGGAGGCAATTAGTTTAGTTCTTTACTTTAAAGCGTTTTAGTTAGTTTTTAGTTTAGTTCTTTCTTTTTATTTCTGAATCTGTGCTCTTGCTTGAGCACAAGAGTCATGAGAAGTTTGAGTAGTGCAGTTAAATCCTTAGAGTTAGATATCACTCGATTAGAACTATCAATTAGGAAAGCTTGACGTGAAGAAGAAGAAGAAGAAATCGTGAAAGTAATAATGGTAGAGGAATTTTAGCAAGATTTGGACCATAGAGTGAACCAAGGACGTCAACAAATAACCCTTATGGATTTCATGAGACTAGGGTTAAATGCGGCCAACGACGGAGTAGCTAGGCCACTCGTATAAGCAGCCTCTTTTAAAATTAGACTAGCCCTCCCAAACATACTTCAATAGAATGTGCAATTATATGGACTAACGAATGAAGATTTCAATACACATATAGTAAATTTCCTTGAAATCTATTATACCTTTCGGTACCATCAAATATCGGAGGATGTAGTAAGAATTAGGCTTTTCCCTTTTACCCTAAGAGATAGAACAAAGGCCTGGTACCATTCTCTCAACCCAGTTAATGTCATAAAATGGGATCAATTATTTCTTTTTAGACAAGTATTTTCCCCTCACTGAGACTACAAAGATTATTAAGGAGATTACCAACTTCCAGCAAAGTTACAGAGAATTGATCTATGAAGCATGGGAAAAATACAAGGATTTGTAACGAAAATGCCCACACTATAACTTACGCAAAGAATCATTTTGTAAACATTCTATAATGGAGTAATCCCACATATAAGAGGCACAATTTATGCAGTTTCAGAAGGGTAACTGATAAGAAAGATGGTTGATGAAGTAGAAGAGTTGATCGAGGAGATGGCAAGTGATAGTTGCCTAGAGATGAATAAGTAGAGTAAACAACGCAATACCTTTCGAGAACAAAAAAAGAATTGTAGTTGTTGATCAAATAATGAAGATGTAAGAAAATTGATATCTTAAATTGCAGCTCAACAATATGAAGGCTTTATACTCAGCTTTGATAAAAGTCATGCAACTAAAGTGTGAACTCTATAGAAAGGTAGACCATAATACAGTGGACTGCTTCTTAATGAAGGATAGCGATCCTAGGCAAGTTAATTATATGGGAGCTCAATATGGACGAGGAGGGGGAAACAATCATTACTCCAACACATACAACCCCGAGTGGAAGAATCACCCTAACTTCTCGTGGACGAACAATGTTGGACGATAGTGTAAACCTCAAGGACAACTAGGCTTCCAATAAGATAAACCAAGCTCAATGGAATCCAAGTTGGATAGGATTTTAAATAAAATTGGAGACATGGGGGATGCACATAGTAGGCTTGAAAGCAAGTTTGAGTAAGTCACTAAGAACCACACCTCTTTAATACACAATATGGAGGTCCAAGTAAGTCAACTAGTGGAAGCAATTTCTACTCAATGTAAGAACTCTTCTAAGAAATACTGAACCTAACCCAAAGGAATGGATCATGGCCATTACTCAAACCTAGTAAAAGAAACTCGGACATATAAAAGAAGATGGAGACAACAGAGAACGATAAGTAAATATGAAATTCCTTCCAAGTGAGCTCATAATTAAGTCAATCGAGGAACCACTACTTGAATTTTTGTACCCTATTCTAGCTCAACAGGAGTCAATTCCAAGGAGGTTGAACTAAACAAGGTTGAGGACATAACAGAACATATACAAATGAGGCTTACATTAAGGGAGTCAATCAAGAAGGAGGTTAAGGAGTGCATAGCAGAAGAAAACCCTAATATAGCACAGAAGAAAAAGGATCCAAAGGATTTTTACATCCCTTGTAGTATCAATGGAGTCAAAATAGACAGGGCATTCGTAGATTTGGGAGTGAGTATCAATATGATGCTCTATATCTGTAGTAAAAAATTAGGGTTAGAAGAGTTAGAACACATAAAGATGCTAGTGAAGACGGCGGACATAATAGTCCATCGACTGAAGGAGATTATTAAGGATGTCTAAGTACATATCAATATTTTTTACCTTCCTCTTAGACTTCTTTATATTGGATATTAGAGAAGATATGGAAACCCCTATGGTCCTTGGACAACCATTTTTTACTACTAATTGCTTAATAATTAGCATTGATAGGGGTGAACTAACTCTGAGGGTCAGAAAGCATCACATAACCTTCACTGTGTTCAAAAAATGACAATAATTCTCCCTTACTACTAGCTAACATAAAAGAAACTGAACCTCAAAGATAATGGGAAGATATTGAGGACCCTGGGAATGTGTTTAGAAAGAAAAAATCGTGGAGGAGAAAGTAAAGGAAGGTGAAGCAAAAGAAAGGTGGAACCTAGGGCATGGTAGCTCATATGTAAATGGTAAGATCGATGACCGCACTACCATTGCACTATTCACTATAACTACCTTAAGCACAAGAAGAGCATCAAGCTACCGACGTTAAAAGAAGCATTGCATGCGAGGCAAACCTATGGATTGTTAATTCCATATTATTTCCTTTTATTTTTAGATAGTTTGAATTCTGTAGTTAGGTTATTTCATTTTCAAATAAGGTCGAGAAGGCATAGGACTTCGACATAAATCAGATGATCAAGGAAGTAGGCAAAAGAGAGTTGAAAGAGCTATAAAGAGTTAAGAAGTGATCTTGGGAAAGTGTATAAGGATAAAAGAAAAAAATCAGAAATTGGTTAAAATCATGGCCTGTTGTAGGGTTGGCCTGTTGTAGGGTAAAGCTGTACACGCAAATTTCAGCTATTTTTTTTTTTACCATTTTGCCCTTCCTTCATCTATATATTCATTTCTTACTTCATTTTTCACTCACTTTCATTTTACTTTTATCTCTCTAAGTTAGAATCTCCAAACACTTTCACTTCTCTCTAACCAAATTCCAAACTTCCAATTTATTCCAACTTCACCTACTTGCAAGCCAATATTTTGCATATTAAGAAGTCAGTAAAACGCAATCAATCATTGGGATGAAACCAAGTCTTGGGTCGTGGGGAAAGGAATAGAGCAACAGACTTCAAAGCACTCTTCCCAATTTATACAGAGGAGGAAGGTATTCATTTCCAATCCTTTAATATTAAACAAATACTAGTCTTGAAATATTTTAATTTTGATATGCTTGATACGCTAGAACTATAAGATAAGGTAGAGAACCTAGCCGAAAGAATTCAGTGGGCGAAGTTCATATGCTTCCAATATCATGTCTACTAGGAGCTCACTCTCGAATTCTTCACTTCCCTTATTACGAACCTAGTAACCATAAAGAAATGTGGTTTAGGTTACAGGGACAAAATTATGAGTTGAGCATTGAAATCATGTATGATATTTGCGAGTTCCCTAAGTCTTTCATTATCGATCAACATGATGATTTTCTTGCTTCTCACTATTGGAATGAGCTCACTAGGTTAAAGTAATTCAATGCTAAAAATGCCCACAACAACATCATAAGAACCCATGAGCATTTGTTATTGCATAAATTCATGTGTTAAATAGTTTTTAACAAATCATAAACCAACAAGTGCTCAACAAAGGAACTTTTTTTGTTGTGGTGTATGGATCACAACATCCCAGTGTGCACCTCCACACATGTGTTGAACGCTATTATTGCAACTCTACGTAAAAGGAGCAACAATTTAGGTATGAGGCACTTGGTTTCTACCATTAATGAGTATTATGGCGTGGACTGTAGTGGTTTAACCGTCCACCTCCTAAATTTTCTAAATCACCATCATTTGTGGGGTGTTGAAATCCTTAAGTCCCATAATATGGAACTCTAGGACATCAGCCAAAAGATTCATGTGAAGATTAAGGCTAGTCAAATGAGTTCTAGCATATCACTGACTCAGCAAGCAGAAGAGGACTTGACTAGTAAGGAATCTGAAAAGGTAGAAGACACAAAAGATCCTGGTTGGAAGAAAGCGCTCGATATAATCTCCATAAACACCAAGGTAATTACAGATCCACTTGCAGAGAACTCTAGAAGGATGAAGGAGATGGTCTGAACACAACGACGTTAGGGCCGGGATATAAGTCATATTCATCAATAGTTCGAGGCTCAAGGCGTCTAACTACCACCTTTGACACCATCCCCACCTCCATTACCATGAGGCTTTGTTTTAACCCTTTTCTTTTAAATTTAGTCTTTATTTTATTTTTTTAATTTTAATTTATGTTTCTTCTTTCCATGCAGGCTTGTTTGCCTCCTTCTCACATTAAGAACAATGTGTTGTTCAAGTGTAGGGAGGGTTATGTGTTTTGCTTTGAGTGTGAATTTTACCTATTGTATGATAATTGTTTAGGTTGCATATTGTGAATTGTGCGAATGTGTCGATGGCTTAGATAGATTGAAATTGATTTAATTTTAAACATAATCTATTTAGGTTGTGAAGATTCATTAGCTCATAAAATTAGTGAATTGGGTTCTTTGGCTAAATATGTAAGTTAATTAGGATTTAGTGTTAGTTTGTTGCCCTTTAAATTGTCACATTCATTCATAATTTTAGGTCTTTTAACTAAAATAGCTTTGCTAATATTTTTTCCATGAAAAAGAGTATCTAAAGCAACAAGGTGGGCATTTAAATAAATATGTTTGTTAATTTTAATTAAATAACTATTCAACTGGCCTTAAAGTTATGAATAAAGCTGGTAGCTAGTTGAGAACATGATGTAGCCAAGTAACCAAATTGACACACATCACAAATATATGCCTCCACATCAAAAGATTATAATGACGTTCCAACCGAACAACTTAATAAAAACATGACTTAGTTGAGTAACCGAATCGACATTCATAAGCAATGTTTGCCTCCGAGTAAAAGACTAGGTTCATTTATACAAAAGTTAAATAAAAAATATACGTTTTCTAATAAAACCTAATAAACTTGTAAATAGCTTGACTTTTCATGAAAATGTACTTAGAAGTAGTTAAAGAGTTTGAATGACCAAAGAATTATTAATGTGTGTGTATAATTGAAAAGGGTGAATAACTTGATATTTGGGTCTTGATTAATATGTATGTTTAGCCCAGAGCTCCTAAATGTGGATTTTGCATGTTAATGATTTAAAGCAGCTTGAATGATTGTGTTTAAAGTTAAATTTATTTCATGAAGTTGAAGCCATTATCTCATTATTGCATTGTGTGCTTTATGATTTTGTGAGCTTGTTGTTTTGTTTTCTTGAGGACAAACAACCGTTTAAGTGTGGAGATGTTGATAAATATAAATTGCATTATGTTTTAGGGCTTAGTTTGATATGTATTTAACTATTAATTCAATCATTTAGTATGTGTTAAGGTTAAAATTGTGTTAGTTTGTTAATTGTGTATATTTTAAGCGTTTTATGGGTTATTACAAGTCATTGAGCTTAATTACTATATTTTTTAGTTACCTTGATGTGTTTTCTAGTATTTAAAGGTCAACATTGAAGAACGGAGAAGTTTTAGAAACATCCGAGCTAAAACAATAGCCCATAATCGTGGCACAACAGGCTACGATAATGACAAAAACACTAGAGTTGCCCCACAATGGTGGCCTACCTAAGACATGGCCCACAATCATGGCATATAGGGCCACAGTCGTGGCCAATGTCGGGTAGACACGTAGATACTAAAAAATGTCAAGTTTTGAGGAAATTTTCGGACCTTTTAGACCCTAAAATACCCTAGGTTTGCTCATAACACAAAAGGATATTTAAAGAACAAGAAAAAGAGGCAAAGGGAGCTTTTACTTCATCCACCTTGAGAAACCCTAGAGAGAATTCATCGAGAGATTGAGGAAGAGAAGAAGGAAGAGAAAAAGGAAGAGAGAATAGGAGAAGAAGTTGACTCGATGACTTCTCGGATTAGGAGGTTTTCTGACCTTGCTGTCTCCCTTCATCCATTTCGATTGCATTTCCTATTTATTTTTAGTTTTATCATTGTATAGAATTGGATTGAATAGTTGATGATAGAATCTTAAATGTCAAGGATGTTCTAAACTCACCTTCAAAATTTTTTTTCTTAAATTAATGAAAATATGATTGTTTATGTGTTTATTATTTTTGTTGTGCTTTGATTTTGCAATTTCATAATTTGGTAAATAAACTAAGAGGGTGAACCAAATGGAAATGATTCAATTGGACTAATGAGTTAGGTGATTTAATAGAACAAGAATTGAATCAGATCGAGAAATTGTGTGACGAGAGATCTTACATAGGTTTCCGATAGTTTATTAGAGAACTTTGGAACTAATTAGGATTTTGGATAAGCTGTAAATTAAGAGATTGCAACCCCTATAATCTGATTAGGATTTATGATTTAGGGTTATTGGTTATAACTCGAGAGAGACTAATCAACCCTCAGATAGTCTATAACCAACAATTCGATAATTCATTATCAATTAGGTTAGCATTAAGGATAGGTAAAATTTCCTTTCTCTTAATTGGTAAATTCTTTCGGTTGATTCTTAGGTGTGTTGCAATTGCTTAATAATTAGTATATTCATTTTTTATTCTTAATTTGATTGATTGAATTGAATTCGCATTTTTATTTTGTTGCATCTTAGATTATTATTATTATTTATGGCCTTAGATTTTAGGCTTAGATTACCTCCCTCCTCGTGGGATCGACACCTTGTGTACTATGCTAATGAACCGTTCACTTGTGGATTATCGAGGGTTAATATTAAAACTTACACATAACAAACACTTGATCAGAGAATAACAATTCTAACTTCAATTTTTTAAAAATATAATTGTCTAAGAACAACTCTAATTGGATAGGAAAAGGTAACAGCTTAATTTTGGGAATTAGATCTATAGAGATATATTAGATGTTGTTCACCTATTCTAACT
>JANKYF010000005.1:39500095-39511732 GCA_029829435.1 Erythroxylum hondense | reverse complement strand
TGATTCACTTCAGGTTACATTTTTATAATTAAGCCGTTAATGTTTCTTCCAAATCAAGAAAGCTAAATGTTTACAATTGTGTTATAAATGTGCATTTATTGCTCTTTGAATGCTTTGAGAAAGTGCTATATGTTTGGTAGGTGAATATTGTGTTGATGATTTATGAAAAGAATATGAAAATGATTTTTGAAAAGATACTATGTTTATGATATCACTTTTTGGAAAACTGTCATTTTGGGCAACAAGTTTACAAGTTATTAAATACATGTTACATGGGTTTGGTTTGGTCCATTCTATATGTCAAGTGCACTTTGACTAAAGGCTTCTCCCACCTGTCTGCTAGTGACATAAAGCTCCTTTATGGACTCTCTCATATTTACGACTACACAAAACCACTATGTGGGATTGTGTTAGTTCGTTCTTTTCATGACTACACAGGACCATCACATAGGAATGTGTTAGTTAGTTCTATTTATGGACCTCCTAAACCATTTTGATGTGCTTATATGTTGATAAGTTTATTGAATGCATGTTATTGGTTGCTTATAAATTAGTTGATAAATTGAGAATTGAGAAATATGTGTTTCGTGATTCAATGTGAGTTTTCAATGGAAATGAATATTTCTATGGTTTTTGCCCGTTACTGATTATAAACTTGTTACCCATGAGCTTTTAAGCTCATCCCTATTCTCCTTCCCATATTTAGGTGATAAGAAAGAGACCGAGTAATCAAGAATCACGACATCACTCCGAATTTAAATATTTTTGTATTTTAAGCTAAATTTTGTAAACATAAGGCTTTAGTCACATTTCAAGTATCTTTTGTCTTTTGGATTTTGCGAAACAATATATTGTGACTTGAAATGCCTATTAAAGCTTTGTAAACTCTATCTTTTGATTATAATGAAATGTTTTGTGTTTTCGCTCATGACTCTCAAAGTTTGTAAATTGCATTTTTAAAGCTTTCTAAGCGTAAAATTTGTGTTCTGACTTCTGAGGAAAATTATATTGATCTAGGCTGAATTAGATAAAGTTGTCTTCTCAGAAGTTGTAGATTATCTTTCTAGCTTTCCAATGATATAAAGTATGAAATTTTTGGATGTTGGAATTGAGAGATATGATCATTATAAGTTAGTAATGTTGTATGAGATGTACATACGGGGTAGCTGCATTAAATTGAAAATTTTGACCCTTTTAGAGGCAAAAATTTTCTTCAAATATTTTTGTAGGTCTACAAATCTTCTTTGAAACAGTCTAAAAATGATCTTAATCTGTCATCTCTAGTGAAAGTTATGCCCTTTTTACCAAACCAGGTCGAAGGAAGGAATTAAAAAGGGGGGAGTCGCAATCGCGGCTCGTCGCATCGCGATCACAACCTACAGGTGTTCCCAGACTTGAACACCTTTAACTCTTTTGGCCATAAATTTGTCATTTGACCTCCAAATGACCTAAGTTTTAAAACAATAAATTTCTAACACATTTCTCTATCTCTCAAAAAAATTTATAGCTTTTGGTATTGATTTGAAAAAGATTGATTGAATCAAAGTAAGGGTATTGGTTGGAAGAGTATGAATTGAATACTTTACTGAACATACTTCAGTATTTTGATGATATCTTGATCTGTAGAGCTCTAAATGGGATGATTCTTATTTCTAAATAAACTATAGACGTATAGATACAAATTATCTGAAGAAATAGAATTTTAATTCAGTTTATGAGACTTTCAATTTTGGTAAGGAAGTTGAATATAGTGTACTATTTCAGCATAATAACAATCTGAAAATGTTTGGTGTATAACCTTCAAATTTTTGAACCACAATGAATGATTTTGATGTCATTAGAAAGATAAGACAATGGGAAACATTTTTCTGGAAGAAGTCAAATTTTAATTCTAGTTTGAAGATTCTCAAAATCTATTTTGAAATAGGAGAAATGAGTTTGATTATAGAGATTAACTGGTTGGGGGCTTTCCCCCTTATGAGAGGTGGGTCCAGATGTCACCTAGGACATCAGGCGGCCGTCTCATGAGGGTAGGGTGTCCAACACTTAAGATGATCCAATTGATGATAATAAAGGAGTGAATGTTCCTAAGATTGCCCCATAAAGCATTACTTTGAAATGCAAAATTAGAGATATAGACAAAGATGATTTTAAATATAATATCATCTTGCAATAAATAAACATTTAAGTGCATTAGTTGATTATAAAAAGTTAGTAAGGAGATATCCACCAAGTGTGGATCATGTACAAAAACTAACCTTCCATAATGGAATTAATTATTAGTAAGAGCTTTCCAGTACTTCTCTAAAAAACTTAGATTGTTACACCCATCTAACCTTAACAAGGTTTCCAATGCAACTAGTAAAATAGGTATTATTTTAAGGATGATATCTTTGAGGGCTTGTTACTTCTTGGGTCAGCTAAATGTTCTTACATTATATGACAAGAAAGGCATTAGTTAATGGGGTAGCTTTTAAAGCCTTTTGCATAATTCCTTCTCCTTAATCTTCGTCTATTATCAATGGTGAATTTTCTAATTATAGATGAACTATCTTAGAGATGAGAGATCAAACTTAGATTAGGATCTTCAAAATTAGGAATGGGGATGTCAATTGATGAAATAGCTATATTAAAATTAGAGATACAAATTAATAAAGGAGCATTACTAGCACTAGAGATTTCATCTAAAGGAGGAGCATATTTAGAAAGAGGAATGGTAGGAAGTTTACCACCTATATACATTGTGTGGGAACCTTTTATATGTTAGCGAATTTAAGCAAAATGTTCCCCTTAAAGATTGTTAAACTAGGCATAGGGGGTTTTATAAGGTTTTCCATTTGAAGGAGCTCTTCATTAGGCTTTGTTGGATTTTCCATTCTCATTGTTTTGCAAATTCCACCCTCTTGAACCTCCCACCAGTTTCTATCCAATGCGTAACTTATTAAGCACTGGTTAGTCTCCAAAGATAGTAGACTTTAATAAAGTCTTAAACTAGTAAGTTATCATAAGCAAACCTCAAGATGGGAATAGGGTCTAGTAGATCTTATTTCATCTCCATAACAACATAAATTCTAGCATAACATAATTCTAGCATAATCCACTTATCTTCTTGCAATTGTTGCATACAAATGAGACTCCCTATAAAGCTTGTCAAGTAACTTGATTCTTTGGTTGAATATTATGTAGATTTATCCAAATTAGGACTTGGTTGTGTTGTCATTCTTCGAACTCGATCCTAGTTTCCATAGCTGGAAGAACATAGGAATGCTAGAAAAGTATCAAGGCCTTACTTAAATTTTTTTAAGCTAAGGATTCAAAGATAAAGGTGAATAAAAAGAGGCTACCCTCATTGAGAAGAACTTCCTTAATTCCTTGTTTCTTCCAGTACTTCAATGCCTAGGAGTTCATAATGAGAAAAGCTAGTCTTTTACTAAAAAGAATCCAACTAAGGTCAAAGACCACTTGTTTGGAGCTTGGAAATGTTAGAAATAAGTGGTTCGTGACCCATCACCAACCATTTATTTCTAACATAGCTTTTAACTGATACTAGCAGGATGAAAGTGTCACCAACCACTTATTTCTAACATAGCTTTTAATTGATACTAGCAGGACAAAAGGACTAAAAATAGCTTAGTCTTCCTGAGTTAAAGGGCGAATCTAGTGTTCAAAGTGAGGGAAAGGTCTCAAGGTAATGCAATACAAAGGGAAATATGACTAGTTTCCAAACAAGGGGTAACCATGTTATTAGAAAAGATGAAAAATAATTCCATAAAAGAAATGTTGAATGTCTCTATTTATGTAATACTAATATTGATAATAATAATAAGGATGTTCCTAAAAATATAAGATGAAATAAGGTTTCATTTCTAGAAAATGTTATTTAAAATTGGAAAACCTTTAAAGTTTTAGAAAATTAAGAAATTAATAGGATCATAGAACATGATGATGGACAAGTGAATTTTAAGTTTTAAAAGGATAGAATTACTAAGATCAATGTTAAAGAGTTACAGAAAATTTTCATTAAGATTATCTTACATAACACTTTTTAAAGTATCAAATTCTATCATATCAGAATTTGAACATAAAGAATTGTGTCAAGGAATAATTAGAAGAATAAGTAGTTAAGCCTCTATATAAATTAAATCTATAACAATAAAAGAAGGTCAAACATCTAAGAATAAAAGATCACTGCCTCCCACATTTTTCAAAGTTTACAAAAGTGGTTATAAAATATCCTTTATAAAACTATATATTATTGAATGAGGATCACATTAATCAATATAATCTTAGAAGAATAATTTGAAAATTTATTTAAGAAAATAGCAAGAGGAGATTAAGGCCCAAATAGTTAAATGGTCAACATAAAATAAATGAAAAGTTTTTATAAATAGCTTAAGAATTCTAAATATGTGAATGAAGGATTAAATGTATTAAAAATTGTTAAAGAATAACAAACTTTTGATGCTAGAACTGTAAAAGTATCCATTGACCTTGAACCAGTATATAATTAAGTGATAATTGTAAGGCAACATAATTCAAAACACTCTCTTTTGGGACAAAATAAGAATAATTTATAAGAATAAACAAATTTATATTTGCAATTTTAGGAAACAAATTACTATAATTAAGAACGCTTTAGACTAGCACCCTAATAATGGCAAGCTTTTCCAAACATTTTATATTTCAATTTCTTTTATAAAGAATTCATTAAAAGAACAAACTGTTAAGATAAACTTGAGTAAGGATTATTAATGTCATATATAAATGATCTAGTTCATTGTACTTTACCTCTATTTTGTATTTTCCATAAATTCTAAAAATTTTGAAAGATTTGCTAATTTGTGAAAGTAACAAAAACCACTCCTTCTTTGGAATGGGTAAATAAATGAGAGCTAAATTTGATATATATGAGGGTTTTATTATTAAGATGAATGTGATGCTTTTGAAAACAATGTAATTTAATCCTAGATACAAGAAGAATTTCTCAAGGGCTTAATACACTGCTATAGTAAAAATGATGCAAATGAGTTGGTGGTTAAAATAAAAGAAAAGTTATGAATGAATTAATAGATGAGTATAAGGTTGTGGATGAAGAAGCAAGTGTGGATGGTTCATACTCATAAAATTAATTTCAAAATATTGGTGACAATGCAACTCTAATTGATGAAAAGGAAATTGATGATTGTTTTTCACAAGTTGAGAGTGAGAAGAGATCAATAGCTTTAGCAAAGCTTAAAGGGATCAAGATAAATTAGCTAAGAAACTATTCTTGATTTTGTCCTTTTGGTATGTTGAAAGGTTAATGTAGTAAAATGTCATATTTTAATCTTAGGTTGTTTAAACTTACAAATCAAAACATCATTTTGGGCAATTACACCAAAACAATGTCATTTTTATAAGGGAGTTCACGTTATTTAGACCATTTAGGTCAAATTTCAAACTATTTCTCTAAGTTTGAGCCTGAATTGAAGTTTAGTCAAAGCCGAATGATTTTAGGTTAGGCTTAAAATGTCTTCCTTGCCTATCTCTTCCCTTTTATTTCCTCTATGCTTTTTTCTTGATCTCTTACTCCTTTAATTTTGTTGTTATCCTATTTTTGTCTTTTTAATTTTTAATGTTCAAGTATTAAATCGATTAACCATAATTAGAAATACCTGAAAATGCCTATCTATTTTCTTCCTTCATTATAATGTTGGTTGTTTTTGTTTCCTACTACTATGTTGCCTCCTCCTATAGCCAAACACGAATGGTGCTAGGGGTTCCTACAAGTTTTTGTTTCTCAAAGTTTGATCAATTTGCAATCTATGGGTTAGATAATATTTTAGCCCTAATTTCTTAGTTCAAATTACAATTTACAATTATAGGTAGCAAAATCCACTTGCAAACCACGTGTTATACTTTTTCTAGTTCTTGGGTATTGATTTATTCATAAATCTCATTTTTTGGATATTAGTACGATTTGGATCACCCAAATCTAGCTCTAATTTATTCGAAAGACAAAAGGGTAAAAAAAGACCCCAAATGTTTTGCATAAAATTTAAGTAGGACCCAAATGTTTTTGAATGTTCAAATAAGACGAGCATTTGATAGACATTTAAAATGACCTTTAAGTTAATAGTTTTTAACCTTATGTTAAATATTTCTTAAACGAAATTTCTAATTTTTGCTTTAGGACCCTATTCCTATGTAGAAAATTTATTTGGCATGACATGAGGTCCATAATTTCAACAACCATATAAATTAACTAAAGTTTTAAATCATAATTTTACCAATTCTTAAAATCCCTAATTTCTCAATATATGCATATCTTAAACCTCTCTACAATTTCCTATACATTTAAACCATAATTTCCCTAATAGGCAAAGCCTCTATTATCATATGCATTGCCATTGTTGTGTTTGTCCTCTTTCTCATTTTGTATGCCCCCAAGAAAGCCACCGTCAACCAAGACTTGTTCCTTTTTCAACTTCTCTAACATAAACCCTCTCCACCATCTTCAATCCCTTGTACTTTTGTCCTGTCATTACTAAAATCGAGTCTCGCCTAGAGGATAAGTAGTGAGAAAGACAGTTCTTTGTGGATACCCATTCAAAGCTCTTTGATAACTCCTCTAATTCCCCTCCTGGACATTAGTTTTTAAATAGAGGAGATGAATTGTATAGAGGTATTAAAACAAAAACAAAAACAATTAGCGATTTTAAGAATTAGGGAAATTAAGGTTTCAAACTTTAGCTCATTTAGGCGGTTGCTCAATGCCAGATAAATTCTCTATATGGCAATGGGATCATAAAGAAAAAAAAATCAGAAATTCTATGTAAGAAATATTTAACAAAACAGTTAATTTTCTGTTAACTTAAGGATATTTTTAAATTTTTATCAAATTTTTGGGTCCTATTTAAACATTTTGAATTATTTGGTTCATATTTAAATTTTAGGTAAAACATTCCCTTGCCAGAAACTCTTCAAAGGTGGATACTTTCACTTGTTTTGTGTCATTATTTAAAGTCGATTCTTGCTTCTCTCTGCAGCTTCCCTATAGTAAGGTCTTTCACTACTGATATTGTTTCATATGAGAGGTGACCATTATTGATTCAGATTTGGATCAGCTAAGTTTTGATTTATTTGCGATTGTTTGTGCTTACGATTTTTACATCTATTTATTGTGATGTCCATTTTGGGATTTAATATTCTGCTTTTTGCTTTGATATTGTTGGTTAAAGGATTATTTTCATTGGATTTTTTGAACAAATAGTAAAAGGATTTTGAAAATTAGGTGGTGGTGTGACTATTTTTACGAGTTAGAGTTAGGATTGGGATTAATTGTGGGATATATAATGATTGGGCTTTTCAACTTCTTCCCAATTGGTATAGTTACCATTTTGAATGTTTTGTTCTTAGACTTATTGTCAATATTCTCTATCTTTTTTTCTTTTTCTCTTCATTACTTTCTTTCTTCCTTTTTATTATTTTTATTTATTTCCTAATTTTGTTATTAGTATAGCTTATTTGATTTTTTAACTACTTTTGTATTTTTTTTTAAGCTTACTAATAGTTTGTCCTTTTTTTATTTGGATTTATTTTCTAAACTCTAGTCCTTATTACTGTCTTATCATCATTTAGGGCCTTATTATGCTTGTCTTGTATAGCTTGTGCTAGGTGTCAGGGTAGGAGTGGGTTTGTTGACTTCTTATAGTAGCTTTATGGCAAGTCCTTTACTGAGTTTTAAGGCTAAGAGGAGGGAAGATTTCAATGGATTGCAGATAGGTTACTAAAACATCAAGGCTCTTATAAGAAAGTCATTTAGATTAGTGGATATATTTTATAAATATAAGTTATGCACAGTGTGCATCCAGGAGACAAAGTGTACGGGGCTAAAGTGAAAGAGATTAATGGGTTTTTGCTCATTGTCTACTAAGATGTATAATTTGGTATAACTATCTTTTAACATTGCTACTGTAACCTCATATAGGCAAAATTATTTACCAATGAAACTAGATAGATAACTTAGAACATTTGTGGTCCAATATTTTAGAGGAATATTATGGATGTTTATCTAAAGGGAAACATATTTTTGCTTCAAATTCTAAAGTAAAATTCTAGATCTCCATTTCTAGAGAAAGAGTAGTTTAAAGATGAAGTGTCACAGACCAGTTTCAATTAGTTTCTGAGCATGCGAGGGTGAATTAATAAGAAAATGTTATCCTCAGTTATGAAGGCTTCCCTTACACCAAAGGCCTTCCATTAAGATTGTGACCATGTATTGAGAGCTAGAAAGGAAGGCCTCTTGCTTATGAAAACCTAATGAGTGTTGCATTCCACTTTTGAGCTCCTTCTATAAGAACATGATGGGGAAGAGTTATAATTTTCTTACCATTAGAGGACATTAGTGAAAAAAGTGAAGTTAGGAGGTGAAGAGTCTCCTAAGACTTGAGACTAAGTTTTCTTGAGAGAGACGTCTTAAGTAAGAGTTCTAATAGAAGAGGAAGTCCTACAAGGGTCAGAGCCTTGGAATGAATTAAGAGATAGGACTCTAAATTGTGTAGGTGCAAAACCTTCAGCTATTAGAAGGAAGGTGACACATGATTATTAGGAAGAGAGATGGCAAGATATGTAATTAAATTTTGTCTAGGAAAAGGCAAAGGTGGAAAAGTTTATAGGCTTTGGTTAGGAGAGCACATATTGTCAAAAAAGGTATTAGAAGAATGGTTAATACTTTAAAGAAGAAGGCAGGACAGGGTGAGAGGGAGGAAAAAAAACCTTAATAGGCTCTAAGCAGCTCCTATTAATAAGGAAGTGAGAGAAGGTTACAATTACAAGAAAAGAGAGTATATAGGACAGAAGAGGCCTAGAGAAAACCATTTAAGGAGAGTAGGTTGAGGCAATTGCTATGGTTTGAATTAAATTTGATGCAATGTAATTGTAAAAAATTAAGGTTACTTTTCGGTGAAGTTAAATATATGATTAAAGTAATAATGTATGATGATAAAAACCTTGACTAAAAGTTAAAAGAAGAGAATTTGGACTAACTGACTAAAAGTTTAGGAAAATATCAAGTATAAAAAAATGTAAGTATGAGTTGCGATAGAATGTACTTACTGCAACAACAATAACAATAATATCCCAACAGAACTCCCGTATATAATAAAATGTAGTTACTCTTATACAAAATTTAATTTTGGAGTTTATAGATAAAATAGAAGGTTTAAGGTTAAATAAAATTTATTTTAAAGTATTTAGATATATTTTTGAGAAATTAAATTAATATATTAGGGACAGTTAGAGTTAAGTACATTTAAAGTGCGACATTTCAAATTTGTCAAGCTATCAAAAGCTTCAACAACTACCACAACAAATTTAACTAAGACAAAAGTTGTATCGCGTTAGGATATGTTATACTTAGACTAAAACTTGGATTCTAAATGGACTACAACCAAGGTTCAAGAGTCAAAAGTCATTCCCAAAGTCATGTTACATGAATGATGAGAGGTCGTTCCTAAAGACTATGTGAAACATCAAGCGGTGACTTGAGGTTCCATCCAAGTCATGCACTTCTATATTGCATGGAGCGACTTCCTAACTTATAATCTCCACTTTAAAGCTATTTTTCTACTTACTTGTAGACCAATTTGATGAGCAGCAATACGCTCCCTAATTGGATTGAGTATAAACCATCTACATGTGGTTTTTTGCTATGAAACATTCTCTTCTCCCTCTTCATCCATAAACAATATATAGTGTTGATTAAGCGAAATTTTATAGATAATAAGGTCTTCTTTACTTGAAGTGTATCTAAGATAAACTTTTTGACTTAGTTGTTGCCATTTTGAGGAAGAAGTGAAAATATTACACAAGAATGGAATTCTATCCTAAATTATTGAAATGAAGGAGCATTCAAAGAATAGATGCTCTATTATTTCCTTTTTTTGATGGAAAAAGAAACATTGATCATATATGTGTAGGAATTTGTTACTTTATTTAAGGTGATTAGTTTCCTTTTGAGTGCTAACTAGAGTATGAAGGAGGCTCTTGGCCAAACTTGTAAACTTGCTTATATTACTTCGCTTTTGATCATTGGTTCTTTAAAAGTTCCTTGCAAGAACTATTTATGAACCCCTTCAGGAGTGTCTGTTCAAAGTGATGGTATCCCAACTATTTAGATTTAAAGAGATCTCAAGAATTTTGTTTTACAGGTGGGACCTTGGCAGGAGTTGCAGATGAGCATTAACTAAGTTGAGAGCCTTATTAGCCAAAGCTAGCTTTGGTATAATCCGTCTAAGTATTTGTAGATCATTAGCACTAGTCAAAGGACAACAAGAGGTTCAATTGTGGCGTCAGAAAGAGGTGGAGAGACGATTTCCAATATGGTGATGAAAATGTGAACTGACAACTACCCTTAGCTTGAGCATATTTATCGTGGTCCATAAAGAATTGTATTTAGGCTCCATCAACCAGAAATTATCACCCTCAAAATAATGTTCATGGATTCACTTCACCTGCAACACCTACTTATCAGTCAATATCCTCCATATCCTCTTGATCAAGACCATTTTATTGGTTACTTTAATTGATAAAATACCTAATCACGCTTCTTCCTTCGGCAAACAATGCTCCTTCTATTTTACCCTTTGCTAGAGCTTTCCTTGAGTCACTCTCATACCAGAGAAAGCTCTTTCATCATTTTCTTAACATTTTTAATAATATTCAGGGGAAACACAGCATGTGATGAACAATAAATGTGGATATTATTGACTACTTAATTGATTAATTGAAGCCTTCTTGCTATTGTAAGGTTCTTATTGCAACGACTTAATAATCTCTTATGTACCTTGTTAATAAATGGAGTGAATTCTGGTTATGTTGGCCTTTTGGAGGATATTGGAATGCTTAGATATGTCAATGGGGTTTCATGGATTTCGACCATGTCAAGTAAGAAAGCCATGAATTTTTATGTTGAGCACCAATTATAATGCAGAGTTAACTTTTACTTTTGTTCATAGGCATTCTGAACATCAATCTAAATATGTTCGAAGATGACATAAGTGTACTAATAAAGTTAGCATCAGTTTTCGAGAATAAAATGAGGTTACTAACAAAACTTTAGCAACAAATTCCCAATTACTTAAATTTAGATTGATACTTAAGCTTATGATCTTGGGAAATAACCACATTAACCAATCTAATGAACACTTGCATACTTGACGTAAAGAGATAAGGAGATGGTTAATCTCTGTGTCTCAAATCTCCACCTCGCTTAATCACCTTAGTAAGTTCTCCGTTCATCAAAATGGAAAAAGAAGCAGAGGTTATGCAGTGTTCAATATGGCCAAAATACATCAAGAAAGCCAAAAGCTTTTAGAATGTTTAGAATAAAGATCCATTCATTGAAGTTAAAAGCTACGTAAAAATACCTTGATGAAACAGTTTTCACTTGGGTGCTTTGTATTGTAGTTCTTACTGTCCGTATGGTTGCTGTTTGCAGTAGCTGGAGGCGAAACAGAACAGGACAGAACAGAACAGAAACTGGAGTCAGTGAGGTGTTTGGTTAAGGTGGACAAAACAGAAAAAAATCTGTCTCCGTCCCTATGACAATGTGTTTGGTTGCAGGGGACAGAACGACAAAAAATGTGCCAATGACAT
>JANKYF010000005.1:39487655-39499995 GCA_029829435.1 Erythroxylum hondense | reverse complement strand
GAAGGCGTCCGGAACGTAGTGTAGATTCATCATGGACTGGAAGTGCTGTAGGTAGTCCAGGGGGTCGGTCTTTCCAGTGTACTTTTTAGGGGTCGGTATTTTGGTGCCGGGCGCCTGGAGGCTATCTAAGATTTCCGGAGTAAAGGGAGAGCTGTAGTGAGCCGTCGGGTGATCTGGGCGGAAGCTCATAGCTGTGTTAATCCGATCATCCATGATTTTCTCTAGGACTTCAGTTGGGTGGTGATCGGTCGTCATGCTAGCCTGTCGTGCGGCTTGCCGTGCAGACAGCTGCGATTGTGCTGGCTGAGACTGCAAAATCTGCCGAATCAACAGATCAGCCACTTCCTCGATTTATTTTCGGGTGAGGGTGGTATGTATAGGCGGAGGAGGATCTGCATCCGATCGGTGTTGGAGATTCGAACGCATATTGAGTGTAGCGTTATTCTCCAAAGCTACGCTCTGTTCTTCTTATTCCAAGGTTGGAGGTTGTGGTTGATTATTCGGGTCTGAGGATTCCGTGCGGGAAACATGAGGCGCAGGCGGCAGAGGTGCAGGTAACTGCAAAGCTATGCATTGCATCGCCAAAGCCGCGACAACGGCTATATCAGGGTTTGTCGCCGCCGCCTGACTGATCTGTGTGTTTCTGGACGTGATGTCCTGAAGTCGGACCCCACGGTGAGCGTCAATTGATTCTGTCGGATTCTAGCGAAACTGTGCGTTGCCGTTTGGATCCATGAGCTGGCTACTTTCTGTAGTGATTCCGACGATGAGATCCCTGCAAAACAAAGAAGGCACGTCGGGAGTTATGTCCCGATTAACCCCTCCGACGATCAAGTCAGTCTTTTGGTGAAGGTAGGGTTGCTGAAAAGCTAAGAGAGCTAGGGTTATGAGTTGCGTACCTTGTTATGGTAGAATTATACCTTATATATGGAGCAACAACTAGGTTTAACTCTTTACGTGTGCATGGGAGTCTCTCACATGCGGACGGGCTAAGGAGAGCATGGATCGGGCCTGGATTTGACGTAGCCCTTGGACATGAGACTGATTTTTGAAGGATGGACCGATCGACCCATGAGACATTTTGACTGGGCTCAGGCCTTGGCACGACCGACCCGACCAGATATGATGTCATAGACTATACTAAAACATAAGATTGAGCCTAAAATCCTTTTAATAGGTGAGCTAGGTATTTCAACCGTACATTCTCTGCCGGAAATAAAAAGAGGGAAGAAACTTAAAGAGCAGGTGAGTTGATAAATGATTCTTCTGATTTAAGTAAAGTCGTAGGTTTGAACTATTCTCATATATGCAGTTATTTAAAACTTGAGGTCAGAGTTTTACCTCTTGTAAGGGAACTATCTGATTCGAGTGGGAATTAGTTTAAAAATAGATGACTTAAACGTACTTTCTTATAATTAAGACCTTCCTAAAATACCTTGAAAAAAAAAAGAGAGGTAAGATATAGAAGTTGAAAAAGATCAAAATTGATCTACTTTTTGGAAGGACTAACATAATAAAACTTTGAAAAGCATAAACGGAAAAAGTTTTAGGAGCAAGCTGGCATTGGCGCTGACGTACCGGTGGCTTAGTGTCCGAGTTAAAGCCGAGAGATAAAAAGAGTTGGAGATAAGGAAAAGACCTTTGTTTTCCCCCTACACACGCCAAGTACCTCACTATCTTTATTCATGAGGAGACTCTAGGGCCATTGAAACTCAAGGTTTCTTTCTCTTCCTAGACCTGGAAACAACAAACTACAAGAAGAGCATTGTGAGGATGGAGCTGCTCCGATCCAATCTCTCTCGGGTTCGGATCCCCGAACCCACCAATCGCATCTACAAGCAAGAATGCTGCGTCTCCTTCGATTCTCCCGTACTCTTCTTATTTCCCTTTCTTTCTCTTATAGAAATTTGTATCTTGGAGTTGAATGCTAGGGTCCTGCAAGACTCCTTTTTCTGCAGTCAGTCTTAGTGGAGTTTTCCTGTTCTTTGACGTTTTGTCTCATGTATGTTTAACTTGTATTGACAATTTGGTATATACGTATTATGAATCTTAGAAGTCGGAAGGTGGGTTGTTCATTGATATGAACACCTTTCTTGCTTTCGGGAAGGACTACGTGGGTTGGAACTATGAGAAGACTGGAAATCCCGTGTATTTGCATATAAAGCACACAAAGAAGCCTACCCCTGAAGACAGGCCTTCAAAGAAGCCTACTCTTTTGGCTATAGGTAACTCCATATTGGCGTGTGTTCTTTATTTTGACGTTTTATGTTACAATTGTAATATGCTGGTAATCTATTTGTAGGTGTTGATGGAGGATTTGAAAACAATGAACCAGAATATGATGAAACATACAGTATAGTCATGTTGCCAGATTATGTTAGTCTTCCATTTCCTTCTGTCGAGCTACCTGAAAAGGTACATTTTAGTTGTGCTATTTTCTGTATGATGATAAATCTACATTAGCTAAAATCAAGGTTTAAATGTTGGTAATCATTGCACTGGAATTCTACAGGTAAGATTGGCTGTTGATGCTGTTTTGATGGCTGAAGGTGCAGAGAGAAAAGAGACACTTGCCGCTTGGACAGCTGATAAGAAGCAGGTTAGTGCATATGCACTGAATTTGCAGCAGATTGACAATCGTGTTATTGTTCCCCCTTCTGGATGGAAATGTGCAAAATGTGACAAAAAAGATAATCTGTGGCTCAATCTTACTGACGGGACCATCCTTTGTGGGAGAAGAAATTGGGATGGAACTGGTGGCAACAATCATGCCATTGAATACTATAAAAAAACAGGCTATCCCCTATCAGTGAAGCTTGGGACGATTACAGCTGATTTGGAAGCAGCAGGTAATACCAAGCTGCATCTCTGGAAGCAATAATTTCCAAAATATGATGTTTAATTATATGCTGGATACTTTTCGACATAATCAATTGGTGCATTTCTTCAAGTAAATATGTTATGTTTGGGGATTGAATTATCATAATATTAGGGAGTTCCAAAAGGTATTAGATGCCAATAGTCTCTGAATGTAGTATGGACACTTCAAATAGGGTTACAGGTGTTCTTTTCTAAATTCTAAGTCTCGATGACTTCGTGTAATATTAAGAGACATAGATGTGACTTGTAAATAGAGGTTGTGATGAATACTACCTTTGTAATATTTCTCTGATGCTAATCATGTAGATATAAGGTAAAGTATTTAGCTCTTCACAGCTGAGCATGATTGTAGCGGATTGAACTAGTAGATTGGAAGAACATGGAGACTGCAGTTTTTTTTTAATTTGTTAAGTGTTTACTGTATAATCTGTCGATTGAGATCCGTTGGGTCCATGTTCCTGGAATTCACGACCATTATGTATTGTGGCAGCTCAGATGTTTTCTCTTACCCAGAGGATGATAGTGTTCTGGACCCATTATTAGCGCAGCATCTAGCATTTTTTGGCATTGACTTTTCTTCACTGCAGAAGGTAAGCTTTGACGTATGTTTTGGAGTTTTATCTTGTCATGGACATGGGACTGCTTACTATTATTTGAATGTGGGACTATGCACGATTGATAGTAGCTTTTAAAATTTAGATAGAAAAGGCTCCTGCTGTGGCTGTCTTTTTTGTCTTTTGTGGTTTGGGAAATATCTTAAAGGGGAATATTTGATGTTGAGAGTTCTCAATAATGAATATGTGCAAATGGTGATCATGAACTGTAACAAAATTAACCGCTGCTTAACATAAGAATAAAAACCCATTGTTCATATAATGATTAAGATGTCCGAGAACAATTAGTACTTTGGGAGTTATGTCGTTTGCTTTAATTCCAAACTGATACTGCGGAGCTGTTCTATACCTATATTAATTAACAAAAGAAGAGCATTCAAAAGATGATAAAAAATTTAAACCTTAGCTCCTTTCATGTTTGTAGATTGCTGATAAAGCATTGTTTATTAACTGTTAGCTACCATTACTATATACTGTAGCCTGTAACTTGAGTGCTAGTTTTCTTTTTCATTTTGATGGTTTAATCAATTTGGAACGACAGTCTAGGTCTGATGTATTTGATATTACGTCTCTAAGTTGGGTTTGTGTTGTTTGGTTTGCTGGGAAATATTAGATTTGATCCTGTTAAACTAGAATACTGGATGTTATTTTTGTTGTATCTTTTCTGTTCCCTTGTTTCCCACGTCGCACCCCCCTCCCCCCCGATCCAGTACCCAGTATGTCATAGGTGGTGCATATCAATGTATCCCTTGCTGGACAATCGACATAAGCAGACTTATTAGAAGCTGATAATATTTCCTTTGGTTTTAGACTGAAATGACTACTGCTGAAAGAGAACTTGATCAAAATACCAACTTTGATTGGAACCGAATTCAAGAAAGTGGGGAAGCTGTTGAACCAATCTTTGGACCTGGATATACAGGGCTTGTGAATCTTGGTAACAGGTAATATTGCTTGTGGAAAGTTCTTCCAAAAGTAACACATTTTTGTTCTCTCCATTCTAATGTATCCTTCTTGCAGTTGCTACATGGCTGCAACAATGCAGGTCGTGTTCTCAACATATTCATTCTGTTCAAGGTTAGTCTTATACTTGCATGATTGCATGATTTAGAGACTCTACATGATAGCTTTGAAGAGAAATGGCACAGGCCCTTTCCCTTTGAGATAGGTGCAAACAAGGAGTGACCACTTGAGGTAATTATTGCCATTGAGTTTGTTGGAGGCACAAACATTCGGTAATTCCCCAATTTTCTGGACAAAGACAGATTCATGTGGGCTGGAAATAGTGGTTTGTGAAGTTCCAGAATTTGCCATGGTGAAAGAAGGGAAAGATTGGGTAAAATAATAGTTATGGGGATTGAAAAATCTGACAAGAATGAGCAGAAATGAAGGCTGACTAAGGCAGCAATGAAGGCTGTACCATGAATAACAAAGAATATTTCCAGAAAACATTAGGGCTTTGATACCATGTTAAGATTTCCAGGAAAAACTTATCTTGTATTTAATATACACGGATATATATATATATACAACTTAACCAGCAGGAAAATAGGTGTCAGTCTGAACTAAACTATATCTGGAAGTCTAGCAGAAATCCCTTGATTATAGGGGTTTCTGTTTCTAATTATTTATCCCATAAGATTGATCTTATCTAAATCTCCGTTCTTCAACAGTAATATCTAACAAAATAATGAAACTAATTCTCATTTGCATCACCTGTAGTTTGCTTGCGTTCTTGTTTGCCTTTGATTTTAAATGAGCATATGAATGTTAAGATCCACTGCATTACGCTGTTAATGTGTATATGTTGTTCGTTCTATCCTTCTGTGAGCAGATACTATTTGTCTGAAAGCCTAAAAATTGCGTTTGAGATGGCTCCAGCTGATCCAACTGTGGATCTAAATATGCAGCTGTAAGTAGTCTGCATGTTATGAATGCCAATTACTGAAATCATGGTTGTTGTTTTATTGGATGGTTTAGTGATTTTTTAAATTAATCTAACTATTAATTTCTCTTGTTCTCTGTCTTATTCCTGTTAACTTTAGTTGCTGCTCAAATTTTTCATATTTTTTGGTATTTCAGACCATTACCACTCACCAATTTATCTATGTAATGAACTTTACTTAGTGAATGGGAGAGATATTATTTCACGTATATTCATCAATCTTCTAGTTAAGGACTCGTCCTTGTGTGACAGAACAAAACTGGCACATGGATTACTATCTGGCAAATACTCGTTTCCAGCGCCGGAGGTATAGCCAGTGGAGCATTACCTCATGCTTTATGTTATTGGTTGTTGCTCTGAATGCTATTATACTTTTTGTATGTAACAGAAAGATGATGAGGTGAATGCTGCAATATCAAGAAATGATGTAAGCACTTTGACCCTTCACTATTATGTGTCTCCAACTAGGGTGACCGGTGACCCGTGACCATGTGTTTTAATATTGGAGATTTTTTAATAACATGTGATGATCATGAATGTATTAACTGATAAGCTTCTTTTAAGAATTTTTGTCATCCTTTCCAAAGCTATTGGATTCACTCATTAGAATTAACAATTACATGTTCCTTTCCAAAAAAAAAAGGGGGCTCTTATATATCAAATTTTACTGGATACCCAAATGAAGTTATGGCTTATTTTGTGTGCTTATATCTGACTGCGTTCAATTCACACTATTAGTTTCTGTTCTTCAACATTTGACATTACTTTCCTGTCTGTAAATATGATTTATATCACTTTTTTTTTGGTTTTGTCCATTCTCTCAAAACAATAGAAACAGGAAGGAATACCACCTCGCATGTTCAAAGCTGTTATTGCTGCTAACCACCCAGAGTTTTCATCAATGAGGCAACAGGTATGTTGAATCTAATCCAAGAACTATTATTTGCATGAGAACGCTGCTTGATAGACCTAAATTTCTTGCAACTGATGATCATTCTCGAAGAGAAAAAGGATAAGAAAAACCCATAATGTTCTGTTATAACCAGGAAAAACAAGGAATTAAGGTTCCAGGGCCTTAGGAAAACTGTGGAGATGGATAGTTTTTCTTCATTTCTTATTAGTTCCAGTTACCTGGAGTTGTTGGGATACGTGGAAGAACCATTTATTAATCATACATCAAGTTGCTGCAGAATATGTGCAATCTCTATGAAAAGAGAAATTTCTTAGGCAGTGGTGTATCTATTTAGCAGTTTCTTAAAATATTTGTAGATGAACTTGAGGGGCATTTTGTGTGCAATTATTACTGGTTGTTAGGAGAGAGAGGAGTTTTTTCAAATTAAATTATATTAAAATGATTAGAAATAGGGCATAATAATACTATGGTACCATATTCCAGTGCACTATTGTTCAAACATTAATTGGTTGGAGGAACATAACATACCACCCTTAACTGGTTTAATGGTTATCTCTTCTCAACTCTTTTGTAGGATGCATTGGAATTCTTCCTGCATTTCCTTGACCAAGTTGAACGTGCTAATGGTGGGAGACCTGAATTAGACCCTTCTAGGAGTTTTAAGTTCGGTATTGAAGATCGTATCTTGTGTTCTTCTGGAAAGGTGGCTTATAATAGAAGACTTGATTATATTCTTTCTGTGAATATTCCGTTACATGAGGCCATTAATAAAGGTGGGTTTTCCTCTTCATTTTTCTTGTTTCTTGGTAAATGTGTGTATGACTGCTAATTCTCTATCTTTTTTTGTGAGTTTAGATGAACTTGATGCTTTTCAGAAATTGAAAGCAGTAAAAGTTTCAGAAGGGAAGGATGTGTAAGTAGAAGTACTTTGGTGCATAGTTTTGACTTCTTTAAACATTTTTGCTTAGCATGCCAATGATGACAGGTCTATTGACGAAATTGTGCGGCCAAGGGTTCCTCTAGAAGCATGTCTTGCTAACTTTTCAGCTGCAGAGGAGATTCAAGATTTTTATAGCACTGCCTTGAAGGCTAAGACCACAGCACTAAAGTAAGATTCATAATGTTCTCAGATCTAAGAGGAATAGTAGTGAAGGGTATGCTGATGATGCATTAGTGCTAAACTGATGAGAATATTGTTTCCATTCCATAACTTTTTATTGTGCTGCAGGACTGCTGGGCTGACTTCATTCCCTGATTATTTGGTGTTGCACATGCGGAAATTTGTTATGGAGGAAGGCTGGGTGCCAAAAAAGCTTGGTAATGTTTTTCGGTTTTGTTCCTTTTGTTGCCTCATTTTCTCTTGATTCTTTTCATATTGAACTCTTTAGTCTTCCTGATTGCTTGTCATCTGCCAGATGTCTATATTGATGTTCCTGATATCATAGACATTAGCCATCTGCGGAGCAAGGGCCTTCAGTCAGGGGAGGAGCTGCTACCTGAAAGTGGTAGATGATGATTTGTGGAGTTTATGAATTCTTTTGTTATTTATAATTTCTTGAAAGTACAGACAATGTTCATAATTGAGCTTATCTTTTAGTAGAATCTACGTACAGTTTGGCCTTTGGTGTGGAATAATAGAAAAACTTCAAGTATTGGGTGCATCTCGTTCATTAGTTTGGAAACCTTTAGATATCATATGCATCTCGTTTGTGTTTAAGATTGGTTTATGTGGTGTATATTTACCTATGAGGTTTGATGTTATCGTCTTATGGTTTTATTGCATTCTTTTATTTCCTTAATCTGTTTGGAGAAGTTCATAATGTCTTCTTATGTTAAATTTACATTAAACAGTTTCTGGGGGAGAAGTGGAAGCTAATAAGGCTAATATTGTTGCCAGTGAAGACATTGTATCTCAGCTTGTCTCAATGGGCTTCAACCAGCTTCATTGTCAGAAAGCTGCCATAAACACCTCAAATGCTGGAGTAGAAGAGGCAATGAACTGGTTGCTTTCTTACATGGACGACCCAGGTATCTAAGAAGCCTTGTTATCTCAAAAAAGATCAGTGCTTAGTGAAGCAAGTCTTTATCTAAATAAGCTTCTACTACTGGTGGTAATTTTGTGAAAGCTTATAGATTTGAGGTGCTTATCTAATTTCAGATATAGATGCTCCTATTTCCCAAGGGAGACAGGGAGTTGAAATCGACCAATCAAAAGTTGATACTTTAATCTCATTTGGTTTTCAAGAAGCAGTTGCTCGAAAGGCGCTGAAGCAATCTGTAATCTTCTTTAGCTTTTGGGATAAAGAGGTAGTTAATTGACAGTTTTACAGGCACAGTTGAATTTTGAGTTGCTATTTTGTGTGCATATCTCAGGGTGGTGATATTGAAAAAGCAACAGATTGGATATTCAGCAATCCTGATGCTTCTGTTTCATCTGATATGGATGTCACCTCATCAAGTAATGCACCTGCTTCAAATGATACAGGGCTGCCGGATGGAGGAGGCAGTTAGTTTCTTTACCTTATTCTTGTTCATTGCTTCTGTCAACATTTTATGTACTTACAGAAGCTATGAATTGTTGCTTTAGAATAGCTTTTGCATTTCTTAATTAGCTGAATTTTCTACCCCCTCTTTCTTGTGTTGCTAGGAGCTTAAGGAATTTAACCGCTTATCTGGCCTTTAGGATTCTGTATTTTGTGTGGGGATTCCCTTTGCCTATTTATTTAATTAGTCCAGGTGCTTTGTGACCCAAAACAATTAGAATTCAACCTGCCATTAAACCTGAATTCTCGTTGACTGCTTAAAATCTTCACGGTGAAAAAATGCTGCACAAATTTAGCCATAGTCGTGTCAGTTTTGTTTTTGGTTATGGCTCCAACTAAGCTGAAAAAGGTGTTCGAATTTTATTTCTGATCCCTGACTGTAATTTTTTTTTCTCCTCAAATGTGATACACTAGTAAATGCTTCATGCAAGGATTTTACTCTGATGAATGTGGAGAAGTGATTATTGGTTCGATGATGGTGCTTGCGACATGAATATTTCCAACCTAAAGACTTGGTTTCGTGTTCCTATGCAGGATACAGACTTTTTGGAATAGTGAGCCACATGGGAACCTCAACCCAATGTGGCCACTATGTCGCACATATCTTTAAAGATGGTAGGTGGGCTATTTTCAATGATAACAAGGTTGGCGCCTCCATAAACCCTCCAAAGGACATGGGCTACCTCTATTTCTTTGAGAGACTTAAAAGCTGAAATTGGTTAGTCTCGTAGTTGCATGGGAAATGCACAAAAGCAACCGAGGGTTCAATTGTTTTAAAGAATACTCAGTAGACAATGACTTCCGGTTCATCTTCTGTAGCCTGAAATCGCAGGCATCTAATCTGTCCACCTGAATGTTCTCAACAATGCTGGTGGCCTTGTTCATTCTTCTGGTTGGAGCCTATTTCAGGAACATTGTCATGGTATACTTGATTTATTTTCTCTAGGCATATTGGAACATCTTTACATTTACATTTACATTTAATCATTAAAACAGAGACTATACTTGTACTGAATCATGTACATCGGGCAAGAATAACAGGGACTGTACTTGTACACGCTATGGCTTTTTTTCAGCCTTAACTGATTGGCTGAGGAGAAAATTGGTCGATAGGAGACCAGTTGCGCCGGAAATGATGGTGCCCGAGCAGTCGTTCTTGGTGGGACACTTGGTAGTGGCCACTTTACTAAAATTTCGTTGTTTTTAGTGCTTTTATAGCTCTTACCTTACAAAGTCTAGTCGGATTTGAAATGTTAGGCCTGAATATGAAAATAGAACCTGAGTGGGCTGTTAAAATACGAACAAGCTGCCCTTTGCCTGAAAAGCCCCGAAGTTCATGATAATCTTGGAAATATGTGGATAATCTTACTTGCAACCCTTGTTAACTTAAACAAACCTTAGAAATTCCAGATATCTAAGAACTTGTATCAATCATAGATTTTCATACAATCATAGATTTTCATAAAAACATCTAATTAAACATTGCATATACACCAAAAATATATCAATCAAAGATCATAAAAACATCCTATCTGATATTGCATGTACACCAAAAATATATTAAAACTTGTGGTAATTTGAGTCCCAACCATGCTTTAGAGAGAGGATGTTCCTTTTTGCTCCTCAAATAGCTTCTTCCAACTTTGTATACTTCCTAATCCACTTCCATAGCTTCTCTCTCATTTTTCCTCTTAGTTTCTTTTGCTTTTTCTATCCCGACTCTCTTTTTGACTTATTCTCTAAGGTTTTCCTACTCTAATTCCTTTGCTTCAAATGCTAAGTCCATTCTCTCACATTTATGTCTTATTTTTGTCCCTTTCATTTGTTTCGGTTGTTTTTGACTCTTGCTTTGACTAGTTGCCTTTTAGCTTAGAATTTCATCCTTTAAACTACGATTAAACCTTTTTAAGCCTTTTTATTTTAGGAAATATTAATTTGTCCAACATTATGTTCCTACTTACCTAGAAGAGATGGCTTCCATCCTTTCATAGCTTCATTTCTTTCCTATCAATAATGGACTCTAGAATTATTCTTCAACTTAAGTCGGTACATGGTACTTGTTTGGAATTAATCAAGGGCGGACTTTATCTTTTGCTTTTCCTTTCTCTTTATACGAGGAAGTTGTAGAAGTTGGAAAAGAAAAACTTGTCAACCTTAGAAAGATTTGGTGTCGATTTATAGGTGACGTGCTCCCTTCAATAATCTAAACCATCTGCCCCCTAAAAGAGATTATATATACCATTATGACACCTCCTAAGGACATCTTGAAACAAGGTGCAACCAAAATAAAACTCCTTATTAATTAGATTCTTTATTTAAAAAAGCCTATATACTTGGTGATGCAATCTTGGGAACATGCAACAAAAAGAAGGTAAGTTTAGTTAAGGTGTTGATCAACAAACAAGACCTGTTTATCTTCAAATTTGGAATGATAGATAAAGCTCAAAGAGTCTTAGAAGCATGCCCTTAGCATATAAATGATTGCAAAAGTAGTCTCTGGGTTTGCAACTTGAGCATTTGAAAATGAAACACATCTACATTTAGATCAATATATAAATATACCCCTTTGATAAGTGTAAATTGCATCATGTTTTAGGGCATAGCTTGATATATATTAGTTGTTAATGTAATCATTTAGTATGTGCTTAGGCTAAAATTGTGTTAGTTTGTGATTTACTTATGTTTTAAGTGTTTTAAGGGTTAATACAAGCTTTTGAGCTTAAATATTATGTTTTTAAGGTACCTTGAAGTGTTTGTTAGTGTTTTAGAGTTAACATCGAAGAATGAAGGAGTTTTGGACACATTCAGGCCGAAACAAAGACCCACGATCATGACTAGTCAATCGTGACAGAAGCTCTAGATTTGGCCCACGATCGTGGCATGCAGGCTCGAATGTGAGCCCCGATCGTGGCCTATGTTCGGTAGACGCGCTGGCACTCCATGTTGAGAAATTTTTTGCACCTTTCGGACCTTGAAAAAATCTTAGGGTTACTAAAAACACAAAGAAGGATAAAAAGAAGAGGAAGAGGCAGAAAAAGGGAGCTTGAAAGCAACCACCGTGAAACCCTATGTGAGAATACCGAGAGAGAGAAAGAGAAGAAGGAAGAGGAAGATGAAGTTGACACGACGTGCTTCTTAGATCAGGAGGTTTTCCGACATCACTGCCTTCCATCATCTATTCCAGTTGTATTTCCTTTTCATTTTGATTTTATTGATGTATAGAATTTAGGTAGATAGTGGTTCTGCCAGATTCTGGCGGAACTGTGCGTTGTCGTTTGGATCCATGAGTTGGCTACTTTCTGCAGTGATTCCGACGGTGAGATTCCTGTAAAACAAAGAAGGCACGTCGGGGGTTATGTTCCGATTAGCCCCTCCGACGATCAAGTCAGTCTTTTGGTGAAGGTAGGGTTGCCGAAAAGCAAAGAGAGCTAGGGTTATGAGTTGC
>JANKYF010000005.1:38939374-38949722 GCA_029829435.1 Erythroxylum hondense | reverse complement strand
AACACATACATACTCAAAAGCACCTATGTCATTCATTTTATAATTTCTATTTTCCAAGAAAATTTCGGGGTCCAACAAGTTAGCTCAATGGTAAGAGGCGTGCACTTAAGTGCAACAAAACCTTGAGGGGTCGCGAGTTCGATTCCCAAAGAGGACAATACTGATTAAGGTTGGATGCCGCAGTATAACCTGCAAACACACGCCGCGGTATAAACCGCAAACACCTACGGATGGGGTGTGGGATCCAACAGTTTACGTGCTAAGTTCTAAAACACTCAACATGTACTAAAAACTTGCAATAATCATAAAACAACCTTTTCCTTTTTCATATTTTGTTTCTCCATTTGAAAAAATGGAACAAGAAAAAGGAAAGGCAAATGCTCACTTGATAAAAGTATAGCAAATAAATCCAAGTTAAAATAATTGTCAAAAAAAATTCAAGTTAAAAAATGTTAATGTCGTAGATCCCAAACCACTAAACCTTAGACCTTCATCTGTATCAAATTAAATCAATCCATGTTCAAAGCACCAGCACTCTCATTAACCCAGGGCATATTTTTAGTCTTTTAATTCATTTCTCTTGTCTTAATTCTCATCATAAAACCTTAAGCAGGTCTTTTAGTTCATTGTAAGCCTTAGATTTAAATAATGAACTCCAAAGTATTTAATCATATGCTTTATTTTATAATCTCAAGTTATAGAGAAAACCATAAGCTCTTTGGCATTTATTAACATATTGTATTTTTGAGTCCTAAGGACTAACTTTAGGTAGAATCCAATTTAAAGCCATAAGATCCGACACTAGGCATTTTGTTGTAATTTTAGCCCTTAAGATCCAATTCTAGCTATTTTGATGCAATTTCAAGCCATAAAATCTAACTTTAGGCATTTTGGTCCGATTTAAGTCCACAGATTTAACTTTAGGCGTTTCGATTCAATTTAAAAACCTAGTTCCCATGTCACTAAATCCTATATAGTCTCCATTTTCAAATTAATATCAAACTTGTTCAAAGCCCTGGGTAGATAATCAAATTAAATGATATTTTGCTTGCAAAACTCACAAACGTAACTTGTAATAAAAGTTATGACAATATGTAGCAGATCCGAACAGCCCTTTTAAAACACACACCTTTTTCGTTTACCAAAACATTGTTTATATAGCAAGCGAGAACAGTGTGTAATGTTGAAAAATGGTTTGCTCCACTAACAAATTTCATTTTTATTTAAAGAAAAACAGAAATTAGTGAATATTCTCATTTACTTGAGTTATAAATCAGTAATTAAACTATCAAAGCATTACATTAAGTTAGAAAAGAGTTTGTTGATGGAGTAACCAAATAGCAGTCTTGGTTTAGGTTCAAGTTAGCATTTTAGTTAGAAGGAAAGAGTAAAGTACAACTGACACCTCTGAAGCAACAACCAAATCTACCGGGCATCTAGCTTAGTAAGTGTTAACTCATTGGTGGAAGAGGTTTCATGCTTGGTCGAAGAAGAATCCGCAGCCAAGAGATCTCTTTCAGCAAAAAAACCTGGCTCTTTAGGCTCAGGCAACGCGATGTCGGTAGTCAACATAAGAACCACAGTCGACATGTTGGGTCGATCTTCAGGACTTTGCTGCACACACAAGAGGCCCACACGGATTGCTCGTAGGACCTCAAACTCGATACATGAGCCTTTGAAAGATTCCTCAACTAGCTCCCAGCATCTGTCCTCTCTATGCAGCATCCACGCCTGCGGTTTATTTAAACAACACTCGCCAAAGCTTTGATCTAGTTTAGAATGCAAATGACAAGGAAAGGATAATGCTTACATGTCCAAGAAGGTTGAACTTGTGGCCTATATGACTGAATCGCCTATTCTTCCTTCCACTCAATATCTCCAGAACCAAAACACCAAAACTAAATACATCTGATTTCACCGAGAATAGACCATCAATTGCATATTCTGGAGACATGTAACCACTGAAACAAAATCATAAATTATTGTCACAAGTTTACGAATTTCCAAATTGACAGTATGCATCATTCAGAAAGGTACTTACTACGTTCCGACAATTCTGCCTGTGTTTGCGCTGGTTTCATCCCCTCCAAAACTCCTAGCCATGCCAAAGTCTGAAATTTTCGGATTCATTTGGTAATCCAGTAAAACGTTGCTTGCTTTTAAGTCTCTATGTATGATTCTAATTCTTGAATCGTGATGGAGGTAGAGAAGTCCCCTAGCTATTCCATTTATGATATGGAAGCGCTTAGACCAGTCCAGCACCATGCTTCTTCCTTTGTCTGCATCATGTTATGTCCAAGCAAACCATTAATGGTGAATGGAAACGGAAATGGGATACTGTGCAAGATGGTAATGATTCACGTTTTTCATCATCAAGAGTGCATTTGTTAAATTGTGAACTGCATTTGGTGCCAGAATTTTTTAGTTATCAGAACAAAAAACCAAATCAACTTTACTCAAAATCAAACCCCTTTCGCAATACAAACCAAAGATAAAGTAGTCTAAGCTTTTGTTGGGCATGTATTCGTATATCAGAATCCTCTCCTCATGTTGGATACAGCAGCCTAGAAGCTTCACAAGATTGCGATGCTGAAGTTTGGCAATGCAAATGACTTCATTCTTGAATTGATCAACTCCCTGTCTTGACCTTTTAGAAAGCCGCTTGACAGCAATTACCAGTCCATCTTTTAGTATACCCTAAAACAAATTTTTGATGTATTTGTTAGGAAGTGGAGTACAATCCTAATCCTCTGTCTGTCAAACTTCAGTAGAACAAATTGAAATGCTGATTTCTATGTAAAGTTGAAAATTCTTTCACCTCTGCAGATTAAGTACCGACAAATATGCATATTTATACCAGTAGAAAGATTCCAATTGCAAGGAATTTCCTGTTTTTATTTTGGCATCTTGGAATGTTTTTTTCCCTTACCTTATAGACTGGTCCAAAACCACCCTGACCAATTATATTGTTAATTGAAAAGCAATTGGTGGCTTCAGATATACTGGCAAATTCAAATAACGGCAGCTCGAAATCTTCATTGGTTGTCTGGTCTTCCTTTGGTCCGTCATCCACTGTGCCTGCATGAAGTAAGAAATACTCAGAATCAAATCACATAACTATGATGTTCCTCTCAAACTAGGTTAACAAGGTGAGGAGTGGCCATCCAAATATTCTTCTTAAAAATTTGTCAAAGTGTTTTGAAGCAGGAAAAATAATTTGAGAACTAAAAGGTGAACTGGGTTCATTTTCATTGTTGATTGATGAGAAAGAACATACAGTAGAATAATTTGATAGTTGTTCTTGAGTTCAATTATCCATTTTCAGTATTGGAAAAGGATATGGTATTCATTTACCTCTTCTCCTATGCTTCCTCTTCCTCCTGAGGACATAAAAGAATATGCAGAGGGCCAGGAGAAAAGATCCAACCAATGATATTGGAACGACAATAATTTTCGCACGTTTCTTCCCCTCGGATCTTTGAAGGTCATCTGCCATTGATAGTTTAAGAAATTCAAAACCTGATAAATCTTACAAGAAAGTTGATAAGTTTTTTCAGTTTGCGGCGTGCACAATGCATAACCATCTTTTCATTGTAACTCCTCTGTTTCGACAAATCTAACATGGATATGAGACAGAGAGTAAAGTCATACCCATAACAGAAGCAGCCAGCCTTATATAAATATCTTGTCCATTTTCACTGTACTTTCTGATATCAATTAAATCACCAAACCACAATATGCACCCGCTTCCTCCATTTCTAATATCCGTATTTGCATAGGCTGTACAGGAGCAATTCTTCAAGCAAACTTTCTCACATTCTTCAAGGTTCATCGTCTCATTGCTCCGAGACTGCTGTGTATCTGGCAATTTAATACCTGGGTACTTTATAAATCCTTCTCCATTAGTGCATTCCAGAGGCACCTTCCTAGCACATCCATTTGACCAATCAGCTGCAATCCACTCTTCTGTGGACTTGGGCACAAACCATTTCAAGCATCCACAGGCTGTTGAATTATTAATGTCACAGATACCGTTTGGGCCACATAAGTCAAACCTGTCACAGCTGTCCATACTTGCCGTCAAATAAAGGCTCCATTCTTGAGTACGATCAATCCATGTGAACCTCTCCAGGATACCCTGAGGACTTAAAACCAATCTTGAAATAACTGAACTATTGATGAGTTCATACTGGTAATATATCTCTTCCTTATTGGAAATGAAGTCAAATTTGTATATCGGATTTGGTTCCAAATTTATCATACCAGAAAATCGCAGTCCATTCCATGGTCCGGACCTGAACTCCACAACTGAATCCCGGAACAAATAGAACTGTGGTCGTCCATTTGAATTAAGCTTATTTATATAATGACCCGTAGATGGATCATCAGGGCTCCTCCAGGATGTCAGGACGCGATTGAGGCCAGTCTGTAGGTTTATGCCATATTTCATTCCGGGTAAGAGTGTGTCAGACGGATAATCGAAACTCTGCCACAAAAAATTTTCGCGGTCCTTGTCATTTTCATTTCTCACAACAAGATTTCCTGTGTCCAAAAGTTGTGCAAGCGGATTGATTACTGCTGCTGATAAACTCGCTGACCAGACTGTGCCATTAGTACCATTAAGAAGCACAAAATTGCTTTGGTCAACAAACTTTATAACTCCTGAGGAATCATTGAGGGGGTTATTTCCATTGGCAACCCATACTACAGTGAATTTTGAGATCTTCTTGTACCATATCCCCAAATACCTTTTCCGGGAATTTCCAGGTCTGAAAAAACCCAGCTCAAAGTTCCCACCTGAGGAAACTAGAGTTTCACCGTCAGTGAGTCTTTGAGTTGCCCTAATAACGTCAACAGCTGCGGAGATCGTTGAGCTTGACAAAATTATTGAGAAAAGTAGAAGAAGGCCTTGGCCTTGTGTTGATACGCTCATGCTTCTCAGATGACTCTTTCTTCCCCTTGCCACAGTTAGTGGCAGAGAATAACTAAAATAGAATAGTTATACCGTTATTAGACGCAAAGGTTACTGCAGGGTCAATTTAATATAATACAAATGCCAAGATTGCAGTTGTTTTGGTTGAAAAAAGGAGCCAAAAACTTTGAGTCTGATCACTTGTCGTTCAAAGTCCGCTGTTTTTTTTTTTAAATTTAATAACGTCCAGATATGATCTTTACTTATTCCATATTGAATCGTCAAAAGTTTGACTTTATATGGGAAAGGGATAGTGGAAATTTGACAATTTCATTTGTCTCATTACTGCGTAACTGCAGATATGAGCGCACGCTTTCTTCTTTCTTCTTTTATTCTACCAGACAAAATGCACCATTCCATGTGCATAAATGTTGGGAAAGCAAAGTTTAGGCATGTAAACGATTTGTTATCAAGTTGGCTGAAAGATGATTAGGCAAAAGTTACTTGTTCATGAACTTGATTGAGTACATGCGAGAAAGGCTACTTCTTAAAAAGGTTGATGTTGCCTGTTGGTGGCTTGGATTGGAGCTGTTTCAGCACCAGGTAAGTTGAGTTCAGCCTTTTTCGTTTAGACACAGTGACGACTAGCAAAAATGTATGATGGTGATTTGACATAATACGCAAGGAGATGTCCTAGAGAGCATTCTTCCTCAGGAATCTTGGGGGAGGAACTCACAGCTTTCACCAGAAATACCACTTTTGGCTAAAGCACAATACCTCAACTAGCGCTACCTTTTTACAGAGCAATCAGCAACGAGGGCAAAAGGGAACTTTTACCTATAAATCTGACTTGTCGTTGGTTTACCTTCAGGTAACAAATTCAAGCATAACCAGCCTCCTGTATCACTGCCCGGAATTGATGCAAATAACCACTGATTAGATGGTGCATTAGAAAATTGGAAACTACAAGTGTCTGCTATCGAGCAGTCAACAGTGTAACATTGCTCGACGAAGATTCTTGCTCAAAAACTTTCCTTTCAGTGAAAAATCCCGGCTCTTTTGGCTCAGGCAAAACAGTGTCACTACTTAGCATCAATACCACTTATTGACATATTCGGCCTGTCTTCGGGACTCTGTTGCACACATGAATGCACCTTAGCACATCTGAGAATGCACAAGAGTCCTTCAAAGATTCATCAATCAACTCCAATGGCTTCTCTTCATTTTATAGTTTCCTGGCCTACGATTTTATCAACAATTTCTTAATCAAAATGGCATGTTCTATACATATGACAAATTTGTAGCTCATACTTGCGTGCCCTGGAAGGTTGTAATTGTGGTCAGCACGACAGAATCCTCTGTTCCTCTTCCCACTAACTGTTTCCAGCACCAAGACACCATAGTTAAATACAATAGATTTCACAGAAAAGACCCCCATCAATTGCCTACTCAGGAGACATGTAGCCACTGCAAGAATTAACGTGGTCAGAACAAAAATCAAAATCCATAATGACTTGGTATTTCATAAAAGAAAAACATGTCCACGCGTTCTTACTTTGTTCCGACCACTCTTTTGGTGTTTCCTTGAACTTCATTTCCACCGAAACTCCCGGCCCTACCAAAACCTGAAATTTTTGGGTTCATGTGAATGAAGTCATGGTCCAACAGTATACTGCTTGCTTTTAGATATCTACGAATTATTCTCAGCCTGGAATCTTGATGAAGAATCTCATTGATAATGTGGAACTGAGTAGGCCAGTTTAGTATTTTCCTTTGCTTTTGATCTGAAAGTTATATTTGTAATATGTAATATAAACCTTATTATGTACCCAAGATCGTACATGAAAGGATAATAAATGAAGGAAATATAGAATACCTGATTTCGATTCTATTCAGAGTTCTGAAATAGTTTTTGATGTAGAAACGAGCTTCAATCTTCCCAAGATAGTTGAGGAAGTTGTTCACCGACGCTCAGTTAACACCTTTCTTCAATTTCCTTAAGACGTAAGCACTCCTAATGGGTCAGAGCATCCGTATGCTTACGAATTACATAATAACTTAGGGGAACTCTTTGAAAACCTTTTAACAGCTACATCCTGTCCATCTTTCAACACGCCCAGAGAAGTCATTTAAATAGATGCAGTGTTATAAGCTATAATTGTTGCCCTCAACATTTCTACTACTTGATTTTCTCATTTAAAATCATACCCTATACACGGGTCCAAAGCTCCTTCTCCAAGTTTGTAGTCATCCAAGAAGTTGTTAGTAGCATTAACAATAGTTGAGATATCAAAAAGCTCCAAATCTTTTTTGTCGCTTTTGTTGGTCAAATCTATTTCCCGAATCACAATCATGCTTGCTGCATATCAAAATTAATAGATTTGAGATTGTTGAAAAGGAATTTATTAATTTTGTGCCATTTGATATAGGGAAAGCACATATATATATAGAGAGAGGAATGTACAACAAACTCTCTCTATATATAAAGGAATGTATAACAAACTCTAACAAACATGAATAACAAGATGTACAGCAAACTCTAACAAACATGAATAACAAATTATGATATTTTAGCAACTAACTTATATTAAGTCTAAATGACCAAGTCAACCTTTCTTATCCTTAATATGCCCTTACAAGATGAAGTGTCAAGACGAAAAATTCATCTTAATTTGGAAAAGATTAAACTTAGTGCGAGAAAGAGGTTTGGTTAGTGCATCAACAATCTGATCGTGAGTAGAAATATGAGAGACCCAAAGATGTTGCATATGAACTTGTTCCCAAACAAAGTGATAGTCCAAGGCTAGGTGCTTCATCCGAGAATGATATACTAGGTTTGAGCACACATATGTTACACCAATGTTGTCACATAAGGTCGTTGGAGGACCTGAAGAGTGTATTTGAAGCTCATCCAGTAAGTTACGAAGCCACATCACCTTAGTAGTTGTATTTGCAACAGCTCGATATTCAACTTCAGTGGAGGATTGAGTAACCATACGTTGTCAGTTAGAATACGAAGAGATTGAATTGCCGCCAAGATAAATCACATAGGTAGAAGTAGAAGTCTTGGAGTCAAAGTTGCCTCCTCAGTCAGCATCATTATAAGCTGTAAGATTGAGATTCACCAATTGATGAAGCTATAAGCCAAAATCATACATATGTTTGAGATACCAAAGTGTGCTCTTCAATTGTTTAAAATGTATGTCAGATGGCCTGTGCATATAGCTAATTAATGGCATAGCTTAAATCTGGACAAGTGATAGTAACATATTGTAGAGCTCCCATAATAATACTGAACGAAGTCCCATCAACCATAGCAGTACCACCATTAAGTTTCAACACTATGGAGGTACATAACGGAGTTCCACACGACTTTGCAACATCCATATTAAACTTATGTAAGGGATCATGGATGTACCGTTGTTGGGATAAAAAAAGTTTGTTGATGGTAAGGGTGATCTCAATGCCCAGAAAATAATTTGGTGTACCAAGATTCTTGAGTGAAAAACAGGAGGAGATGGCGTCCATGAATTCCCCGAGATGAGATTTGGAGCTCCCTGTGAGTAACAAATCATCAACATAGATAAGAAAATACATGATGACAATGGGTAGATGATAAATGAAGTGTGAGGAGTCACTGGCACTTGTCTTAAACCCGTATTGAAACAAGAAATTCTCGCAACTCATTATATCAAACCCGCGGTGCTAGTTTCAGACCATATATGGCTTTATGAAGTTTGCAAACATGCATAGGAAATTTCGAATGAACGAAGCTCAGAGGTTGTTTCATATAAACCATCTCTTGAAGATGACCCTGAAGAAATGCGTTGCTCGCATCCATCTGAAGTAATGGCGATGCATTCGTGAGAGCTACAGTAAGAACAGCCTTTATCGTCAGATGTTTGACAATTGGTGAAAAGGTTTCATTGTAATCAATGCCCGGACATTGGCTATAACTCTTGGCAACTAGACGTGACTTATAACTATCAACTGACCCATTAGGCTTTTGCTTAGTCTGAAAAATCTGCATGCATCCCACAACATTTGTTACTTTCGAAGCTGGAACTAATTCCCAGGTTCAATTTCGAACTAAGGCATCATATTCTTCAGATGCTGAAGCATGCCAATAAGAGAGTCTGAAAGCTTCTGTTATGGTTCGAGGTTCCTTCGTATCAGGTAGTGGGTATTTAGTAAACATTGTAACTTTTGGGTTTGAAGATGTTATTTTGAAAGTGAGTGACCATTGGATGATTTCTTGGAGGAGGTGTTGGGTGCATGATTATAGGAGGTGTATCGGGTAATGGGGCTACAACTGGTACTTGTGTGGTTAAAGGATCAGACGATGGTATTGTATCCACAGACTGTAGCAATGCATTCCTAGGTGAGCATGGTGTCACGACACCAAGGGTGATAACCTGGTGAGTAGGAGTAAGGAGGGGAGGTGGTTCAACTTGAATGGTAGAAGGTGGAGATGGTAATAGGGATTCAAAAGGGAATTAGTCCTCAATAAACTTGACATGTTTGCATGTGTGGACTTTGTTTGTTTTGGGATCAAGATAGAGATAAGCAAACTGGTTGAGAGAATATCCAACAAATACACATGGGATAGAGCAAGCTTGTAATTTATGATTCGCATATGGATGTAGCCAAGGGAATCACAAACACCCGAACGCATGAAGATGATTGTAACTAGGAACGGTTTGATGGATGATTTCCTAGGGAGCTTTCCTGGAGAGGAGTTGAGTAAGCATATGATTAATGAGATAAACGGCCGTTAAGACCGCATAGGTCTAGAATTTGAGGGTAAATGGCTAAAATGAGGAAGAGATTTGGTAGTTTCAATGATGTGACGGTGCTTATCTTCAGAAGTTCCATTTAATTATGGAGTGTGTGGAGGGGTAGTGATCGGCTCTCGTTTGATCTTTAGATTAATCCCTTAGAAACTGAATAAAAAATTTAATTCCAATGATTGCAATATAGGATGCAATCTCGGGTCGTCTCACTTAATCGGAACCTAGCGCAAAAGGTCTAAACTAGCCTAATTGTCGAAAATGTAAACTAAGTTGATAAAAAGGGGGGTTTGGGTCATTGGTAAAAATTAAGAAAAATGAACTAAATGAAAGAAAAATGTATAAAAAGGTATTTTGTATTTTTGGGAAGTAAAAAGTGAAAAACTCAAACAATGATCAAATATGATAAAGCCCTCTTGAAAACGAGCTTTGGTTATCATGGTTCAAAACAAATCTTTCGGGAGAGAAATTCACTAAGTCTTCGAATGAAAAACCTTAAAGAACTCTTTAAATCCAAGGTTTTAATCAATGAACTCCATTTCTTAAAACCTTGTTAAATGTATCTTAGTGTGTGTATTAATGGATGAGCTAATGCAAGTGGTCAATATGGATCAAGCTTAATCTCAATATCAAACACAACTAGGCA
>JANKYF010000005.1:38835845-38846532 GCA_029829435.1 Erythroxylum hondense | reverse complement strand
TAGTATAGAAAATATAATTAATATTGAAAATTCTCTTACACAAAATAAATGAATAAAATAGTTTTATTTTATTTTATTTTATTTTATAAATAATAATAACTATTAAAAAAAGATGCCATGCCTGAACACATTAAAACATGAATATATACGTCAGTGAAGAGAGCAAGTGATAATATTGTTTTTTTTGTACGTGAATGTCTTACAAAGACGAGAGTTAAAAACAAATAGAGACAATCTTTGTTTTTGTACGTCAGAAACCAAGAAGACAGAGAAATATTCTTTGATTTTCGTTCCTTGTATGAAAAAATAAGAAAGAGAAAAGTTTGAGAATTTTTCTTAAGAAAGGGTCCTTCAAATTTATCGTAGTCATATCAAGTGTTAAAAATAGGGCTTATTTTTTGGTGTGATATGCATAGATACTTTATATTTTCAAAGTTTTGTATCGATTAATCTTCACATTTTAAGTGTTTAATTTTACCTGATCTTATTATTATTATATTTATTAAACATAATAGATGAATATAGGATTGTAATATTTTTATTTCTGCTACATTTGCAATCCTTCAATATTTTCAATATTGAAAAGTAGATTTATCCCTTCTAATTAAACGAGGAAGTTGTAATTTTCATTGTTCTAAGTTGTTGCGTTTGGGAATATTTTCAATATTGAAAAGTAGATTTATCTCTTCTAATTAAGAGAAGCAGTTGTAATTTTCAATTATGTTTTAGAATCAGTTTAGAGCAATAGTTAATTTCTTGTGAAAGAATATGTATAAAACGTAATCTGGCTGAAATATTCACATTTGTTGGGTTGCTTTCTTTCAAGCCACGGTCGGGCAATGTGACATGTGGATAGCATTTGTAGGCATTGGAAGTATAGTCAACTTCGCCGGCTTCATAAATGTTTGAAAGCAATTTTCTCTATGAAATTTCACTGCGCTCAGTTTTTCCTCAACACGTTCTCTTGATTTGGTAGCCGCACATTCAATGGTTCAAGTCAATCAGAGATTCAAACGTTGTACTTACCGAATTACAATGTGTTCGAGTTACAACCCAACTAACCTGACAAAATATAAAGTCTGAGGTCTGAATCCAAAAGTTGACTCTGATGTGTGTCTAATATTAATGCCATGTTATGTAGGGAACTGGGCTGTGGGGTTTCTATTATGACTTTGAAACATTGCGTTATTGACTTGATCCGAGGAAAAGAAAGATTTGGAGATGAAGTTAATGGGGACCTAGGCCCGGGTACCTGCGCTATCTCGCGAGTATCACAAATTTATTCCAGAATTTTTGACGTAAATATGACGATGCTTTGTTGATGACGAGTCGGATTGGCTTAATGCCAATCATGAAACGTCTTCAAGTTTCAATGAAATCACAAACCAATTAATTCATTGGCTATCGATTATGGTAGTTGACTTAGACATTGGAAAACAAAAAACAAAAAATGAATTTGCCATACTTATTTGTTAGAATTAGAGATTTTATTTTAAAAAATAAAGATCATTCCTGCAAGTGCAACCTAAATTTACAAAGATCTAATTATATGTGTTTCAGTCAGGGCTGAGGGTTTCTGTGAGTTTTCTTTAATTCGCGTTACGTTACCTGCCTAGCTTATAATGTTGTAAAAAAGTTTGGCGAAAATGACGCTATCCTTAAAAGTAGGTTACGGTTGCATAAACATGATGTTTCAGCTATCAATGGCAACACTTTAGGTTGGTGTTAATGAAGTTTTAAAACAACTGGAATTAGAAAAATGAATAATTTAATAACAGATAGAATTTTAGGGTTAAATAATTCACGCCCTATCTTTAAGCGTGAAAGAGAATAACCCCATCTTGGCTTTAACATCTCATAACCCATTATACCTAAACGTGTAGCAAATCTCCAAAAATTGGCCAAACAGACAGTAGAATCTTTATTGGCCAATCCATGAAATCAGACAATAGTTTGCAGTATGTTCCACAGTGTTAACTTAATCTCAGAAGTATCTTTTTTTTTTTGTATTGGTAGTCTTGCGATCTCTTGTTGATTAGCATTGAATCGTAGCATCATAATGATAGGCGCATACAAATTACATCTTTATTTTAATTTCTAATTTATTAATCAATTTAGTATAAAGCAAATAAGACTCCATCTCATGAAAAAAGCTAGTTTTCTTATCTAATTTATTAATTATAATTAAAAATATTTCAACGAATCAATTTATTTTTCTTAAAGAATAGTTACATCTTAATAATTTCGCTCATGCCAAAGGTATTCCATAACAAAATATAAACATCATCAACAATTATGTAATATCCTCTTTAATCACATTATTAAAATACAACATTACAACTTGACAAAATGAACGTATGACACATTTTTTATTAAAAAAATCATTCAACCAATATTCAAAAAGCTGATAAATTATCTTATAACTAAATAAAAATCAAAGTTTAACTCAAAATAGATTCAAACTTTTCGACCTAATTTAATCAACACTTGAATTATTAATTCATTATTTAAATGCTAGTAATTCCGTTATGTCATACACGTAATCTTATTAAAAAAGAATGGAGCTTCCAAGTTACTTCCAAACTCAGTCCAATTTGGTTAGATAGTTTTCAACATAAGTAATTTATAGGACACGTCAAATCATAGGTAAAACAAGAAGTATGTATTTAAACATTTAATTTGCTTTCCTAAACTTAAAACACATTTTAATAGAATTCTAAACTATTCTTTTTAACTTGGAAATCATTTAGAAAAGTCAATAATTTTGCTCTACTATAAACTTGAATACATGCAATTTGTGACAAGTTCAAAACATAAGAATTAATTTGAAATAAATGCACTTATATAAAATATGGGGGCTTACAAATTTTGAATTGAATATAAAGAAAATAAATAAACAACTTGTAAATTTATTCTAACTTAATCTAATCTGTAAAAGTGGACAAACAATGTTTTAATTTCAGTTTACCCATGAAATTTGATATACTTGGATAATCCAAGCTATTTAATATGTTAAGCTTAGAAAAAGAAATAGCTAGCTCCTACTAGTCTCCTTTTAATTTATAAAATCGATCTAGCTTAATCCTAACTCAAAACGCATTATGAACTAAAAGATACATCCAACTAATAATTTATTTGAAGAACAAATAAATCTGGCTCATACAATGTATTATGAATTAATGATCTAAGTGTTACATTCACGTAATCAAGGACGTCTCCAATCATATGAAGAACATGAATAAAAAATCATACATTGTATAAGTATTAAATTAACTCGGTAATAAGTTAATGAATTTAGAAAATTAATAATCAAAATATTCAATGTGCATCTCTAAACTAACTTTAACAATTAAAATCAACTAAGCATAGGAAATCATAAATGAAGAGGGGGGAAGTTTTAGAAAAATTGTTCAATTTTTTCTGCCTTCATAAACCTCAGACCTGCCCTAAAGGTCTAGAATTTCTTCCTTTACCAGTCACGAACCACATCAATCTCATTGGGTTGTGGCTTTTTGAAATCTCCCACACCTCCTCTTGCTAGCTTTTTGCTTTAATCGCCTTTTACAAATGAAAATCCTCTCTAAAATCTCACCTTTGTGTGGACTGCTTGTTTGTCTTTCTCCCCAGCTGTTTATTGGTCTTATAGCCTCTAAAATATCTCCAAACATTGCATGATACTAGATTTTTGATTTTATTCTTTTTCTATCTGCTGTGAGCTTAATTTTCTGCTGATGTTGGTCATTTATGGTCTGTTATGCTATGTTTCAGATTGTCTCCTCTTGCTACTTCATTTTGCTTCTACGTTCTCCTTTTTCTATGTTGCGTTTTGCTACTTCTTATTTACTGCATCATTTTGCCTTCTTATTTGCTTGGCTTTTTGCTAGATTATGGCTGGGTCCTAGATTTGGTTTTCTTTCCACTTTCTTGATTCTTTTATTAAGTTGTTGGTTTTACTATTGTTTTTCTTCTACTGGGTTGTATACTTAATTATAGACTTTCTTCTATATTGAACTTCATTATGGGCCAGATACTCTTCTAAATTACTTTCCTTAAGTCCACCAAACCTATAAGAAAATATTTAGTACAATTTAAACCCTTTTTAGAAATAAAATATAAAATTAAATATCTTAAATAATTAGTAAGAAAATGCAATAATTTAACCAAATATGCTAAGTAAATAATATAAAATAGGAGTGTAAAATATACTATAATTTCTACTTATCACATAAAGTCCTGAAAATTGGCGTCATCTCAAACTGCACTAGATGCTAACTTATCTTTTTTTTCCCAAAAAATTGTAAATTAGATTAAGTCATGAAAGGCGATAACAATTGTTATAAGTATAAACATCCTATCAAATGAATGGGTTAACAAACCACCATGATGGTATTACATAGAATCAAACACAAGTAAACATGCTAATCATTAGTCTCATACTGACATAAGATTAGAGCTAATTTGCATACTATCTTCAAAGGTAACAAAATGTAACTTGATTGCTGTGATTGTTTCCCTGTATATCCTTGAAAGTTGTTTCTCAATTTCTTTGAATATTATCTTATTCTTATCATCCCATACAACTTGTATCGGATATGAAAGTAACGAAAAGGCACCATTGCTTTGTTTTATCATGCATGTTTAAAGTTGAACACCGACCTACAATATGATACCATTAATCTGGTGCATCTCCTAACAAACATCTTTGACTTATATCCTTCCAAAAAAGATGAGTGAATCAACACCTGAAGAATAAGTGAGTAATACTTTCTTATTGCTGCTTGCATAAAACACATCTATTTAGGATAGCCATAAATTTATTCAATCCATTAGTTATAGGAAACCTGTTCTTAATTACTCTCCATATTGTGATTGAAGCTCTAGCTATCATAATATACTTGCACCAGACAAGTTTACTCTATGCTACCATATTTTCCTATTGTTGAAATATCTTTCTCAGATCAAATTAGTGAATTTATCATTTCTAGACAAATTCCACCAATTAACATCTACTTTGTTTTCCTTGAGCTCATTGTTATTGATATGATTATGAAAACCATAATATTGAATCCTTGATAAAATTTCAATTTTTTGTGCTAGAGCATAAACAATAGATTGATCATCCTTAATGATATTTCTGATCAAATTAAGCTTACTAATATCCTCACAAACTTCAACAGTTAACCATTTGTCATACTAAAAAGATATATTGCTACCATTTCCTAACAATTTGATCACATATGGTCTAATATTGCTTTTAAGTTTAGAGATTGTTTTAGTTAGGTTCGAGGAAGTTTCAGGTATATTAAATTTCTGTATATTTCTCCCTTTGATGAAATAAGCATTGATCCACTTAACCCATAGGGATTACTTGTTTTTAGCGATCATCTATAACTTTTTTGTAAGCATAACCAAATTACAAATCCTCAAGGGAGCACATTTAACCTACTATGCTTTTCCAGAGAGCGTACTTTTAATAGGGATGTCAATTTTAACTCGAGTTGATAAGGCCATAGGCCAAAAGTGACCAAACACAGGCCGGGCAGGGCCATCACTTCAAAAATGACATTGATAAATAACGTCAGTTTTGATGTTTTTAAAAAAATATAAAGTGGGTTGGGATAGCTCGGCCCACCTATGGCTCATCGGGTTATGGCAGGGCCACGGGTCAACCTATCCTGGCTCGTTGAACCATAGGCTGGACCACAGGCACACTCCTAACTTTTAACTATTTAATAGGATTGTAGTGTTTATTTGTTTTGTTTCTAGACCATAAAACTTTTAAAGAATAACATCAATTTTCTTGATAACAACTTTGGGAAAATACGTGTAAGTTGCCCAATGTATAGTTAGTGCATTGATTATAGACAAAAAGAGTTGTGCTCTCCCAACTAAAGAAAAAGCCTTTAGACTCTAGCGTGATATACTAGCCTATATTTTATCAATTAGCAATTTTTAATTGCCATAAGTTGACTTAGAAGTAGCAATCGGAGCTCCTCCTTCGATATATAAATGGCAAGTCTTATCTATTAAAACATGTAACTTCAGGTACCATTGCTTTTTGTTCCATAACTTTAATAGAGATGTAACAAGAGCATTTTTTAGAGTTTACTTCAAGTTTAGACATTTTAGAAAACATTTTGATTACAATCATCAAAGCCACCACATATATTTTCTATACTCTGGAAGGCAACAATAAATCATCAACAAAGACTATAATCATTATAATTAGCCTCTTACACTTAGAATGACATCTAAAATATTTTTTTCTCTCCAACATCCTCTTAAATGTCCTACAGAAAACCTCCATAATAAGAGAGAATAGGTAAAGAGACGAAGGATCAACTTGAATTATACGTTTGATACTTTTAAAACTCCTTGAAGGTTCCTCATTTATAAGTACATTGAAAGATGGAGTAGTGAAGTACTAAGAAATCCAATCAATGAATATTTTAGGAAAATCCATTGCTTTCAAAATGTTAATAAGAAATTTCCACTCCATATTATCATAGGCTTTCCTTAAATCAACCTTCAAGATGCAATCTGATGTAGTAACCTTTAATAAACTCCTGCATCAAAAGAATCTTGCCACTTATTAATCCGCCAGGTATATATGTCCTTTGTGTTTCATCCACATACTTGGCCAAAATCCTTTTTAATATATTAGCTATAACCATGAAGATGATTTTATTGATGGAATTGGAACAAGCAATTGATTTGTAGTCACTGAAGTGCTTAAGCTCTCCCCTTTTTGGAATTAGAGTTATGAAGTTTATATTAATCTCCTTGAGCAATTTCTTGTAATTAAATAATTCAATAACATCTTTATAAACCGTAGTTAAATGCCAAGTATTGTTAAAGAACATCATATTAAAACCATATGGACCTGGTGTTTTGTGTGGATTGATTGACTTTACCACTTCATCAATCTCCTTACTAGTGATAGGTTTAGAAAATGATTCAACATCTTCAAAAGTTATGGTTTCCAACATGATCTTCTTATGTAGTTCAACTATGTAGTTAGAATTAGTTAGTGCATTCATGATTGAATTGAAATAATTAGAAGCTTCTTCAAATTACTATGTTGTTCTGATATACTTTAGTTATCTTTAATCACACTAATAATTTTGTTGGATTATTTCCTTGTTAACATAGATTTATGATAGAAAGTGAAATTTCTATATCACCCTCTTTAAACCAAAACAAGCTTGATCTTCCCTTGATCATAGGATGATCATATAACAAGGCTTTTGATAGGTTACATATTGTAATATTCTCATTCTGTTGAAGTTCATTAGACTCACGATTTCTATAAATCTCATCTTGGATAATTCTAAGTGCCTTTTTGGAAATTGTTAACAAATGATGATTGTTTCTAATATTCTCCTTATACAACTGGTTTAGGGATATTATGATGAGTTTCATTTTTTTTGTGTAAACAAACTGCTTGGTGCCCTAAACTTTAATGGAGACAACTTTCCAAATGATTTCATCAAACCTTGTTAAATAGGTTAAGAAATTATTGAATCTAAAAGATGTTATGATACTTATAGCTTGTGTTTGAATCTACACAAAGCACATTGACAAAGAGATTGTTTGTGATGAAAATTAAGGATGAACTATAGAATTGCTGAATCCATTTTAGATTTGCCATGCATCTATCCAATTTTTTCCTAATGAAACTGCTTTCACACTGATTATTATTTCATATGAAGAAGTTTTGACCCTAAGATATATCAAACAACTAAATATATGTAATGTATTTTCTCAACTTTAAACAAGTATGTTTAAAAGCAAGTACACCCTCGTCTTCTTCAAAATTTAGGATAGTATTGAAATCTTTAGTCAATAGCTATGGTTTCTAATTACTACAAAAACCTCTTATTAATTGATTCCTTTGAAATATATTGTTATGTGCATGAACAAAGAGATTACACCAGTTTTAATTATCATGTTGTATAATATATCAACATGTATAGCTTGATTAGACATTCCTAAGATTGTCACATTTACAATTTGATGATTAAAGTATAACAGGATCCTCCTAGTATAATGATGAGGATGGTTTTGGACTTATATCTAGTTGGAAGATAGTATATCCAACATATTACATTTTCCATCTTTTATTCTTGATTCCAACAAGCAAAATATGTCTAGTTTATGCTCCAAAATAAGGTTCTTGGACAAAAGTTTCTTAGACAGAGCATTAACTCCTCTTATATTCCATGTAATGGATTTCATGTTATGGACTTTAAAGTTAGAGGTTTCTTCCTTCTGCTAGATCTTTTCCTTAATATAGGTTCAAACTCCTTTGCACTATTAATGAATGTAACTACCTGTTCATCTCTATTTGTACTCTTCTTTATTACTTCAATTCTTTTTTTGGGAAATCGTGGTTTCATAAACATTTTCTTTCTCTATACATTCTTCCAGCAAATGCTTTTCACCAGATCCAAGGTTAGCCACAGTGTTGCGACATTTACCTTTCAAGCTAATGGCATTTATTTTAAATATTTGAACATTGCTTTCCTACTTCTTTCTTTAATTTCATTAAGCTCCTATGCAAATCCATTACTGAAATGTCTGCCTATGGGTCTCCATCCTTTCCTAACATTAAGTTGCTTGGGTTTCCAAGCATAGGTTATTTTGAGATTATCTCCAACCATCTCAAGGTTTTCATCTATCCTTATAATTAGAACATCTTTTGGAAAAGAAGTCATATAATTCACTAGAATACATAACCTAGAAAAATTAATTTTGGATATCTCTGTTGTGGCTTGGTCAATTTAAATTAGTTTGCCAATGAAGTTAGCAAGATAACTTAATCCACTTGTGGTCTAATAATCCAATGGTACTCCATATATACATAACCAAATTTGTATATTTTCCTTTTTAATTTCATCAGTTTTCAATCCAAGTCTCCAAAGCTATAACAACATTGGCTTATTCTACACATGCCAAGGTCCCTCTTTAAGCACTCTTATGGAAGCTTATTTTGTAAGAGAATTTAAAGAAAAAAGTGTCATCGTTGTTTACCAATATGTTGACAAAACTATGTGTTTTCCAATGTGTTTGTGCTCAATACTTCAAGACAGGATAAGCAATGCTTTTGTCAAGAAAATATCCAATCAATGTAGAATTTCATTTTGGTGCGCCAGTTTCAAAATTTCAATGGGAGGTGATATAATAATCTTTTCATCATATTTGTTGGGTGGAAAAATGCAAAGTTTAGCTTCTAGCTTGTTGTCTCCAGTAACTTGCACCAATGTCTTCCTTATACCACTAATATTCTCTTTGTTATTGTTCAGGATAGCCATGTGCAAGCACTGATTCAAGCCTAAAGATGACTAAGTCTAATGGGCATAAAATCATTTATATCATCCATTAGACGAAGAAATTGTCTTTGAAACAAAGCTAGTTGAGCACTGTTCATAGGCACTATTTACGAGCACTGTTCATAAGCACTGTTTACAAGCACTTCTCATTAGATAAAAGTAGAGCAACCACATGCTAAATGGTAGAGAAAAATTTGAGTTGTTCGGAGAAATTTTCCTTTACATATAAATGATGGAGTGAGAGCTAGGTAAAGGTGATGCTAACTTTTTAGGCCCCCACAGCAACGTTAAAAACTTGTTAAAGTTTAATTTAAACTTGTCCATATTGTATCTTACAGTATAAAAAGTATCATTTTCATAAGAATTGTATTAGTCACCAAACAATTCTTGTAACACTTTGTTTGAGGTCAACAATATAATAATATGATGAGAAAATAAACTAAACTAAATAAAATTGATAACTGATAATTGAATAATTGAATAAGCAATAGTAAATTTGTCGATTAATCAATGATGAAAACTTAAGAATTATTTCTATCCTTATTTTGTTTCACTTAATCTTCTTGATTTAATGATACTTCACCCTAGATATCCAATACGAATGATTAATGATAAGTGTAAATTGCATCGTGTTTTAGGGCTTAGTTTGATATGTATTTAATTATTAATTCAATCATTTAGTATATGTTAGGTTAGAATTGCGTTAGTTTGTTAATTATTTATGTTTTAAGTGTTTTATGGATTAGTACAAGTCTTTAAGCTTAATTATTATGTTTTTAAGGTACTTTGATATGTTTGTTAGTGTTTCATGGTCAACATCGAAGAATGGAGGAGTTTTGGAGACACTCGGGCTGAAACAACGACCCACGATCGTGGCACATTAGGCCACAATTGTGACAGAAGCACTGGAGTTAGCCCACAATCATGATGGAAGCCCAAGACATGGCCTACAATCATGACAAAAGGCTCAGATGTGGCCCACGATAGTGGCCTAAAAACTTGATCTGGTTGTTTGACCTGTGTAGCACCCCACTCTCGCAAGACACGTACCCGACATCCTGAGTGATATCCAGGTATGTACCCGTAAGGGCGAAATGCTAGAACATTCAAACAGTCGAACTCATTATAACATTTAAAAAAAACAATGCATGCATACGCGAAAATCATTAATCAAATTTTGGCCCGTTTTATTCATAAACATTTTCAAACAAAATGTTACAACTATTACACAACTCATCATAATTTCTCTAGTCACGTGGGCCCAATTTCTATACAAAACCTGTAACATCCCGTTACCGATGTGAGGGCATACCGGTAATTTGGATGAGTGAGCAGCGAGTGCATTCATAATTGAA
>JANKYF010000005.1:38821414-38831567 GCA_029829435.1 Erythroxylum hondense | reverse complement strand
CAAACTCTTTTGTTTTATTAATAATAAATATTTTCATTACAAAACTGTAACTGAAGAAGATAAAGTTACATGTAAATGCACTTGCTTTCCAGGGCACTATATTTACATAACTCCAACAGCTATATCAGATAATGTCATATATCTCTTAGTGGATATCGAGTATATTCATAGCTGAGCCTATGGATCTGATCACAATCTAAGCTTTAAGCTCTTTTTCAGTAGCTACTCTGGTTACAACAACCTTCATGTTTCATGCATTCATGTAATGAAATGCATCACATTTTCATATTCTCAATCAATCATATGATCAATCAGTCACTTTTACATATCATTGGACCTTTGTCCAACATTCAACATTTAAATTGATAATCACTTTTTCATTCATATGCATATTCACATTTTTCTTCAAAACTAAGTCCAACTTTTAACAATCAAGTCATATATCACATATTTCATCAATTTCACATACAAGAAGCACTTTCAATGAATTTTACATACATCAAACACCTCGGACATTCAATTATTGGAATCAGTACAATCACATTCACATTGCATATCAATCATATAAGTTATCATTCAATGTAGAAATTTAAAATAGAACAACAATGAAATGAGACCATATAAGTTGACTCACAGTATGCTCCAGATTAGCATTAGCTTCTATGATCTAGAAACGTCTAGATGCGAACGTTCTATCCTGTGTCTCAACATCATACAATACACGTTTATACACATTATTAATTGCACAAGCATGTGAACACTCAATCACACTCATATATATATGTGTTGTGTATGATGCATGCTCAATGACAATCCTGTGTATATTATAAAAATTCACATCTTATGCTCATTCTCATTTCATAATTCATATATATCTAATTGAACTTAGATTTTACACCCATATGATCATTATAAGTTCACCATTCAATCTTTATTCTTTTTATGTGTCTAGCTTATTCTTAAGCTTAAACCTCAAGAACACTTAGTTCTTCTAATGTCATAATCCAATTTCTTATCATTTCTTTTCTAACATTATATACTTTCATATTACTTAATTCTCATTCACATTTACTTAATTTAATCCAACATGATATCATTTTATTATCTATTACCCATCAAAACACAAAAGCAAGACACAAATCTATCCCCATTTCTCATCCATGTTTTAGTATGAACGCATCCTGATTTTATGATCATTTAACTCTTAACTATCATCAAAACATGTTTTATTTACCAATTCAAGAAGAGTAATGCTTATGCTTACTTATTTTATCCATTGATTCTTCAAGAGTCTCCAAGAACTCTAGCTCCTTAAACATACCAAAAATCAACTTTCAACGTGTAATATGTTGGATCCTTGCAAAGAAGAAGATAGCAAAGTAGTTAAGTAGCAAGTGATGGAAAGATTGAACTTTGATGCTTAGAGGAGAGAGTTTCATGAGAAGGAAAGGAAGATGAAGAAAATGGAGAAAATGGAGATGAGAGAAGCATATGTCATGTTATGCTAACATTATGTATGAGTATGAAATGCATTTTTCAAATCCCTCATTGTTATTTCTCAATTACAGAAATCTAGGATTCTAACCTTTGGTATGGAAACAAGATGTTATAATATGTGTAAGTTTTAATTAATTGACCTTGATAATCAGCAAGTGTATCGTTCATTTGGGTAGTACCTAAGGTGTCAATCCCATGAGGAGGGATAATCTAATCCTAAAATCTAAGGCCAAATCAAATAATAGAAATTCAAAATGTAACAAAACTAAAACAAGAATTCAATTCAATTCAATTAATCAAATCAATTGAATTCAATTCAATTAATCAAATCAATTCAAGAATCAATCATGAAAATATTAAGAATTTAGTAATTGCAACACAAACTCAAGAATCATCCTAAAGGAATTGACAATTGAGAGAAAGAGAATTTTACCTATCCTTAACGCTAACCTAAACTATTGAATTATTGGTTCTAGACGATCTAAGGGTTGATTACTCTCTCTCAAGTTATAACCATTAACTCTAAACTATAAAACCTAATTAGATTATGGAAGTTGCAATTTCTCAATTAACAAACTGTCCAAAACCCTAATTAGATATGAGGTTGTCTAATAAACTATTAGAAACCTATACAAGATCTCTCTTCGCATAATTTACCGATTTGATTTAATTCTTATTCTATTAAATCATCTAACTCTACTTAGCCCAATTTAATTATGTTTCATTTGATTCACCCTCTCAATTTGTTATTGAATTATGCATGTCTAGAATTAATTCACAATAAATCCAAATAACACATAAACAATTAGATTTCATTAAATCAAAGATAAAACCTTGAAGGTGAGTTTAAAATATCATCATCATCCAAAAATCCTATCATCAATTGTTATTCCAATTCTATACAATAATAAAAATGAAAATAGTAGGAAATATGAATTGAATGGATGAAGAGAGGCAGCGACATCAGGAAACTCCTAATCTGAGAAGTACGGCGAGCTAGTTTCTTCTCCTCTTCTCTGTTCCTTCTTCTCTTTCTTTATCTCTCAATAATTCTCTCTAGGGTTTCTCTAAAAGTGACTAATGCAAAAGCTCCCTCTACCTCTTTGTCTTATTGTTTAAATATCTTTTGTGTTGTGAGCACCCTAGTTTTTTAGTGTCCAAAATTTTCAAAAAATTCCTCAAAACTTGACTTTTTTTAGTATCTGTACATCTACCCAACGTAGGCACAATCGTAGGCCATGTCTTAGGCTTCTTTCACGATCGTGGGCTAACTCTAGTGCTTCTATCATGATCGTGCCCTATTCTGCCATAATTTTAGGCCGTTCTTTCGGCCCGAGTGTCTCCGAAACTTCTCTGTTCTTCAATGTTAACCCTGAAATACTAACAAATACATCAAGGTACCTAAAAAACATAGTAATCAAGCTCAAAGACTTGTACTAACCCATAAAACACTTAAAACATAAATAATTAACAAACTAACACAATTCTAACCTAAACACATAATAAACGATTAAATGATCAATTAAATACATATCAAACCAAGCCTCAAAACATGATGCAATTTACTCTTATCAAAATCCCCAAACTTAAATGTTTGCTTATCCTCAAGCAAACAAAACAACAAACACACAAAATCACACAACACATAATGTAGTAATGAGACAATGGCTTCAACTTTATAAATTAAATTTATCTTTAGAACATAATCATTTAAGTCATTGCAAATCATTAACAAACAAAATTCATGTCTATGGGATTTGAACTAAATATACATATTAATCCAGATCTAAGTGTTAAATTATTTACCTTTTTCAATAGCACAAACACATTCATAATTCTTTGGTCATTCAAACTCTGTACCTACATGGACCTAGTCTTTTACTCGAAGGCAAACATTGGTGATGAAAGTTGATCTGGTTACTCAACTAAGTCATTTTTTATTAAGTTGCTTAGTTAAAGAGTCATTATAGTCTTTTGATGTAGAGAGACACATTTGTGATGCGTGCCGATATGGTTACTCAGCTACATTATGTTTCCAACTGGCTACTAGCTTTATTCATAAACTGAAGGCTAGCGAAATAGTAATTTATTTAAAATTAGCAAACATAATTTTTTTTGCCTACCTTGTTGCTTTAGCTACCCATTTCCAAAAAAATTATCAAAGCTACTTAAGTCAAAAGACCTCAAATTAAGAATAAATGTGACAGTTTAGAGGGCTACAAATTAACACTAAATCCTAATTAATCCGTATATTTAGTCAAAGAACCAATTCACTAATTTTGCGAGCTTATGATTCTTAACAACCTAATAGACTATGTTCAAAATTAAATCAATTGCAATCCCTCTAAGCCATTGACACATTCACACGTTTCATAAAATGCAACCTAACATCTATCATTTAATATGCAAAATTTCACATTTAAAACAAAACATATAACCCTCCCCATACTTGAACAACACATTGTCCTCATTGTGAGAAGGAGATAAACAAACACATATGGAAAGAAGAGAAACATAAATTAAAGTAAATGTAAAAGTAAAATAAAGACTAATTTTAAAAAGAAAAGGTTAGAACAAAGCTTCATGGTGACAAAGGTGGGGATGGTGTTGGAATTGGTAGTTGAACGCCTTGAGCGTGTTGTCTTATTTTAGAATTGCTTAAAGAAAGTGAGAAGTAGTGATCTTAGATCAATACAAATTACTAAAGTTTTATTGAAAGTTTAAAACAACACTAACTAAACCTAACAATTTCAATCAAACTACTAAACATGCTAATTTATGATCATAAGCTTGACTTTACATCTATGGTGGTGTTTTAATTGTTCGAATAGAAGGAAATTGCTTGCTTATCATTGGGAATTGCTCCTCCAAGATATGGCTTGCAATGATGCCCATTGACTTTGAAAGTTACCTTGTTAGCATTTTCCAATTTAAGGGGCTCTATGATTGAAGACTTGAATGACCGTAAAAGATCCACTCCATCGAGATTTTAACTTTCTTAGGAATAGCATCAACCTTGAATTATATAGCATAGCTACTTCTCCTAATTTGAATTCCTTTTGATTAAAATAAGAATCGTTCGATTTCTTTACCTTTTCCTTGTAGAGTTTCACATTTTCGTACACATTATAATGAAACTCCTCATGTTTGTCTAGCTGCAAAAATCACTTTTTGCCTACTTGCTTCCAATCAAAATTTAGCATTTTTATTGCATAATGTGCCCGATGTTCTAGTTTGACTGACAAATGACAAGCTTTTCCATACATGAGTTTACAAGGAGTTATTCTGATAGGTGTTTAAAAATTCGAGCCACTATTTTGTTGGCTTCACAATGTCTAGCATACTGACCTTCATAATATTGCTTTAAGATGTCCAACATTTCTTCCTTTGGAACACATCGCCGCATTAACACTCAGTGCATGCTCTATATAAAATTGACTTATCCTATATATATCAGTTACAATTATGCGAGAATCTGTTTCTTTGTTGGTAAGATAATTCTAAAGGAAGTTTACTACTAGCAATATAATTTGCACACCATGACGTATTCAGACTTTCGAGTACATCAGGGTTTCATTGGGAAAATTTTTATTAATATCATTTCTTAGCATTCATTGCCCTCCTTCTAGTTTGGATAAATGGTTTGTAATCACATTTTCCACTCCCTTTTTATCTGTCACCTCTATATCAAATTCCTATAAAAGTAACACCTATTTAATGAGCCTTGGTTTTGTATATTTTTTGTTAAAAAGGTATTTTAGCATTGTGTGATTGGAGAATATGATTACCTTTGACCCCAAAGGTATTGTTAAAACTTATTACACTCATACATTACTACGAGTAATTCCTTCTCTATAGTGGTGTAATTCAGCTGAGGTTTCGCAAGGTTCTTACCAGTATAATAGATTGTATGCAACTTTTTATCTCTCCTTTAACCCAATACATAACCTATGGCTTGGTTGCTTACATCACACATATCTTTAAATGGAAGTGTCCAGTCTAGTCGTGATAAAATTGGTGCTAATATTAATGCCTCCTTTAATTTGTTGGATGCAGACATACACTTATCATCAAACAGGAAGGGCATATCTTTGACTAAAAGATTTGTTAAAGGTCTTGCGATTTACAAAAAGTTTTTGATGAATTGATGGTAAAGTCCTGCATGACCTAAGAATCCTCACACATCTTTTACATTGCATGGTGGTGAAAGTTTTTCTATCACTTCTATTTTTTCTTTGTCGATTTCAAATCCTTGGTCTGAGATTTTATGCCCTAGCGTTATCCCCTCTTGTACCATAAAATGACATTTCTCCTAATTCAACAACAAGTGTGACTCTTCACATCTTTGAAGAACTTTGTCCAAATGATTTAAATACATTTTAAAAGAATCTCCAAAAATTGAAAAATCATCCACGAACAACTCCATTATATCTTTTATCGTATCAAGATAGACATCATACATCTTTGAAATGTAGTTGGGACATTGTATAGCCCAAAAGGCATCAGTTTATATGCAAATGTACCATAAGGGTAGGTCAATGTAATATTTTCTTGATCATCACCGAATATCCATCTAGGAACCAATAAAACGAATGACCAGCTACCCTTTCTATCATCTAGTCTATGAACGGGAGAGGAAAATGATCTTTCTTAGTCACTGAGTTAAGTTTGTGATAATCTATGCATACTCTCTATCCTGTGATCTTTCTTGTTGAAATTACTTCACGATCACTTTCTATTACTGTTATTCCACCCTTCTTAAGTGTACATTATACTGGACTGACCCATCGACTATCAGAAATGGGATAAATTATCCTTGTATTTAACAGTTTGATTATCTCCTTCTTGACCACCTCCTTCATGTTAGGGTTCAACATTCGTTGACGCTCCCTCTTCGTTCTACATCATTCCTCTAGGTTTATTCGATGCATATAAACATTTGGGCTTATGCCTCGAATATAAACAATCTATCATTCGATGGCTTTCATTCACTTTCTAACAATTTCTACCATCTTACTTTCTTGTTTCTCGTTCAATTGATTGGAGATGATTATCTGTAACATTTAAAAATGTATATTTGAGAGGTGTAGGTAAAGTCAAGTTTTTGATACCCATTGTCTGTCGCCACTTCCACTAATTGTACTTCAATAATGTAATTCTTAACTTGTTCATGCAAATCTTTATATATAATTTCAACCTTCAAGTATGCTTTGCTTGTTGTTAAGTTCTTTAAAGCCTTATTCATATTGAATTTGATATGATCTTTTCCTATTCGAAGTGTTAATTTCCTTCGTGAACATCAATTATTGCTTTCCCTATATTCGTAAACCGTTGTCTATAGATGTTGGGCCCGGGTCTCAATACCCATCCCAGGGTGACCCCTCGGGGTCATCAAGTAAGGGGCGCGTGAAGCAGGAATCGAATACATGCAAAATACAGAGAAACGACAGCGTGGAGGAGGAGGCCTCGCTGCGGCGATAGGTTGCTTGCCGCGGTGAGCTCCTCGCGGCAAGGGTTCGCCGCGGCCAAACCTGGCCTCGCCGCGGCGGACTCTTGAGCACACTTCGCTACGAGCGACCAACCTTACGTCACAACGATCACCAAAGGGCTGCACCGTGGTGAAGGATTGGCTCGCCGCGACAAACTCCCCAAAAATTTGACCCGATCCCAACATCTATACAAATTTGAATTCACACGTACATTCTCATACATTCTATCACATACACCTTCAATCTAACTATGAGTCTAAACACACCCATAAACAAAGGAAACTTCATGTCATTACAATTCGAAGAAATTTAACAAGTATTCTTAATGTGGCATGATACATATCAAGATTTAAATCCAAAATACATAAGGATGCTCCATGATGATATGCTTAGAAGCTAACCAAATGTACTAACTTAATACAAAAGCTTCTAACTATCTTGGAGTTTCCGATGCCTTGCCAGGATCAACGATCTTCTCGTTCTGCACCTGAGGAGTGGGAAATAATAGGGTGAGCTGCGAAGCTCAGTGGTTTATACATTTATAGCCATTGGCAACGAGCCACACATTCAAGGATATGCATATATTTATATACACAAGCAATAAGAAATTCAACTCTTATCAATGCAGAATCATCACAAAATATGTCATGCTATTTTTGAGTTCACCATATAGCAATTCATTATGAATCATACCTAACAAATCAATAATGCAATGCACACAAATGGCTCGAGAGTTTCATGGAACAAAACGGATAAACCGAAGTTTAAACCGTGAACAAAACGAGTCCGATTTCTCAGGATCTCGTGGCCTCAAGCGGGCAGCCGGGAGAAGGTTATACGTCGACATGCACGTGACTAACGAAACGTTCCTCTCTTGCCCAAACAAAGCACATAATCATTCATTTCATGTTCATATCTTTTTATCAAAGCTTTTACACTTTTCATGCTTCTTCTTCTTTCCATTCATGCAAAATACCATAATGTTTCCTAGGCAATGCATGATCACAATCACAATGCATTTTCAACAGTTTCAATATCATACATACATGCAAGCAAGCAGGACAAATTGTCCATACACACAACAACCATAAATATATTACCCACCTAAAATCGCTTGATAATCCAAGCTCACTATTGTCCTTCCTCTTGCGATTGGATCAGGTCGGCTTGGTTTCCTATAACAAACCAAGTTTCCAATCAAACAGCATTCAAAGGCAATATTCAATAAACTTCAAAAATCAAAATACTAACACTAAAAATCTATACTCGACCTCCTTCCAACTTCTCGGATCTTTAAAGGCTAATTTCCAACTTCCATCCTTCATAAGACTTATAACCCTATGGCTCTAGTTCACAACGAATCTAAAAACACCTCATTTGGACATTTACAGCCAAATTTATGCCCAAAATACCACAATACAACTGTTCTGGAAACTGGAGCTCGCCGCAGCAAAGGCTACGCTCACCGCGGTGAACGGCCTGTGCGCACCGCGACATGCACGCATGTGGGCGTCGTGGCATACACCCCTCTCGCACGCCGCGGCATGCATATATATGTGCGTCGCGGCGTGCGAAGGTGCTCATGAGCACGTCACGATGTGCGGGTCTGGGAACCCCTCCCGAACCCGATCTTCTTACAAATTTCAACCACAATCCTCCCATTTTGTAAAATGCAACACATCTAAACCTTAAATCATGTCCTAAACTTCAGTTCTAACTCATAACCACCTTCAAATCAGCCACAAACACACCAAGATCATCAACCCAAAGAAATTTTCACCATTTTTTCGAAAACCTCTAAACAATCAGTTCTAACTCATGCCAAGCTATTTTAGGGTTTAATCTAACCAAAACAGAATGAAAAGAAGCTAAACTTACTAGGAAATTGCTCCAATCTATCGAAAATCCTTAGGAAAGAAAAACCCTATTTCTCTCTTCTTCTTCCTCACCAACGACACTCTCCTCTTCTTCTCTCTTTTCCTTTCCTTCTAACCTCTTCCACTTAAGCCTAAAAGAAATGGACAAAGACCAAATTGCCCCTCCTTGCAAAGCCTTAACCTCTCCAACTTAAGTGATCTTCCCATTTTACCCTCAAACATTTTTACTCTTTCATTCCCATTTAAGTCACATAAATCTCACTTAATCTCAGTTATCCACTAATACTTCCAATTTAATCCAATTAAGCCATAAATCACACAATTAGCACCATACATGCTTAATAACATCAATGATAAAAAATTTGGGGCCCAACAGAAGAAGTACAGTTTACCACATCGCGGTGAACATGCCCTAATTTCAACTAAAACAACGAGGAAAGAAGCTGAACAAGTGAGATACTTACAAAGTAGAAGGAGGGAAGCGCAAATGCAAACCACGAACACGAGATGGACCGAGGAGAACGAAAAGGAAGAGGGATTTCACAAGGGGATTTGAATTGCCGCGACGAAGGCTTTATAAAAATGTTCACTGCGGCGAAAAAAATTAATTCATGCCACGACAAATTGGTTTGAGAGGCATCGTAGCTATGGCGACAGATGAGTTCGCGGCACGCTGCGGCGAAATTTTCCCAAGGAAAAAGAAACAAGACATAACGATTTCTAATTGGATTCTCAACTCATATGCAAAGTCCTTAATCATCACAAAACAGAATGCAATTCAGCATCTACACCAATTTCTCAATCATAGAAGATGTGTCATGCATCGAACTAAAACAAAAAATATAAAGGGAAGATGAATGATTGAAGCAGAATTGCAATAAATGAAAACTAAACCTAAGTCTATTGAAAACTAAACCGAAGTCCTACTAAAGTAGTTTCTCCCCCACACTTATTCAACATACTCATGCATAACAATGTCATCTTCAATCATAGAGCAGAAGTAAGTTAAAAGTGAAGGATGAGAAACAACATGTTGCTTATAGTGGATCCTTCATCTCCTAGGTGACGTTTGGCTGATAGCCATGCTGTGGTGAGGTAAGTACCACTTGCCACTTCTGTGCTAACATCCACACTCCTCGATTCACCTGAAACATTAGCAAAAAATCCTTCTTCCAAGGATTCATTAGTGAATGGGTTCATTGCGAGTTCAAAGTCAGCGCATGCATCATCAACAACAATATCAAGCATGTTAACTTCTAGGAGTGAATAGTCCTCATGGGGGTGTTTCAT
>JANKYF010000005.1:38720640-38739937 GCA_029829435.1 Erythroxylum hondense | reverse complement strand
GCACTCTCCTCTAATCTTTTAATGAATGACCATTGACCATAATGCCCTCCCATGTATGCCTTTAAACTTAATTCCTTATGAGTTCTTCCAAGTTTGCCCCTTATACATTCTTAAAACTCTAATACTTCAATTCAGAAATTGAAAATCTTAAGGACTGAATTGAAATTCAATTCCTTCAGATAACTTGCAAATCCATGTCTCTAGTTTATCTCGCAATAAGAATCATGTCAATCGGATCTCCACAGATCACGAATTTCTCATCAGACCGAACCATGTTCAGAAGATTTCCTAACTCACAGTTCTTAGAATAGAATCAATCTTCCTCCATTAAATCTCAATAATCATAAATTTCCCACGAAGATGTAGATAATTGTCTTAGGAATCCAATGCTTCAAAAATCAAGTCAATCGGATGTCGGACAGAAAGGTTTGAAGCAAAAGAACGAGTCACAGAAATCACAAGATACATAACTTGTGACTCAAGAGTCCAAAATTCACAAACTTGGTATCAAGAGAAGGCTAAAAGGAAGCTCTACAACTTCCATGAAGAATGCAAAGATCAATTTAGTATCTAAGGGAGGTAATTGGAAACTTCATATCAAGAATAGGATGTCGTCGCGGCGAAACAAAAACTCGTCGCGGCGTGAATTGCGGAGCTTCGCCGCGGCGAACATGCCCAATGACATACCGATCAAAAGACATATATAAATCTATACAAAGATCAAATAAAAATCTTCAACTTTCATAAAGAATTTAAAAGCTAATTCGTCCTCTTACTAGGCCAATTTCTCAGTCAAAGTTTCTGCCATAACTTCGGTCAACCTATAACGCATCCAAACTTTCAAATTTTATAACTTTCAATTCCCACATCCTCTAATTGCATATTATACATCATTGTCAAGCTTGGAAAATCTTCTATGACTTTCATGAAGACCACTTAACTCGATTCAAAACATATCAATCTAGAATTCACCTCAACGCACAACATACACAAATCCTATACTTGAGAGCATTTTCGAAGACAAAGTAAAATAACCTTAACTTTCGAAAATCATAACTTTCAATCCTGATATAAAAAAGCATCAAACTTTATGGCGATAGAAAGCTTTCAACATATTCTACAAGTTTCATGAAAATCATTTTCTCAAATTCTGCCTAAATCAAAAAGTCAACTCTCAGTCACCAAAAAGTCAAACTTTTTCTAATTCTTCAAATTCTCACACTTGTTCTATTTAATTCTTGCTTTTCAACTTCGTTTCAATCAACTCATACACTATACTTTCATAAACCATACCAATCCACTCAAATCTCAGAGTCATCAAAAACCTAACATGAATTTCCTTCACATCAATTTCCTTTAACTCAAACACCACTTTAGGCCAAGATTAACCATAAACATCAATAACAAAAACATACACACATATATACTCTCATCATCAACAACTTGCTAAATTCATCTAGCTTAATCTCACATAACAATTTACATTCTTGAATTTTCTTTGCACTTGCATAATTCACCACAAAATCCTCATTTAATGCCAATTTATACTTCTAAATTTCAAGGAAAGTTCAGGGTCCAACAAATAATTACCAAACTAACATAATTCTGACATAAACACATACTAAACAATTGAATTAATCATTAAATACATATCAAACTAAGCTTTAAAACATGTTGTAATTCACACTTACTAACATCCCCACACTTAAACATTTGCTTGTCCTCAAGCAAACAAACACAACAAACATAACACAAAATGTACTGATGAAATAATTGCTTTAAATTTATCAAATAAATTTAATTTAAAACACAATCATTTAAGTCAAATCAATCATTAATAAACAAAATCTGTGACTAAGGCTTTTGAACTAAATATACATATTAATCCAGATCCAAGTGTTAATTTATTTACCTTTTTTAATTGCTAACACACAATAATAATTGTTTGGTCATTCAAACTTTGTAAAAACTTCTACGTATGTTTTCATGAAAAGTCAAGCTATTACAAGTTCGGTAGGTTTTTACTAGAATTTTTTTAACTTAAACAAGGACCTAGTCTTTTACTTAGAGGCAAACATTGGTCATGAATGTCGATCCGGTTATCGACTAATCCGGTTATCGACTAAGTCATTTTTTTATTAAGCCACTTAGTTGAAACTTTATTATAGTCTTTTGACAGCGGAGGCACACATTTGTGATGCATGTCAATCCAGTTACTCAGCTATATCACATTCTCAACTAGCTACTAGCTCTTTTTATAACCCGAAGGTCAACAAAATAGTAATTTTTTTTGACATTAACAAACACATTTTTCAATTTCATGCCTACCCTATTGCTTTTCTATGAAAAAAAACTACCAAAGTTACTTAAGTCAAAAGACCTCAAATTATGAATAAATGTGATAATTTAGAGGGTTATAACTTAACACTAATTCCTAATATAGTAGCATATTTAACCAAAGAACCCTAATTCACTAATTTTTGTGAACTAATGATTCTCCACACATGCTCAAAATTAATCAAATTTCAATCCATTTAAGTCATTGACACATTGACACAATTCACAAAATGCAATCTAACAACTATCATAAAATAAGCAAAACTTACATTCAAATCAAAACACATAACCTTCCTTACACTTGAACAACACATTGTCCTTAATGTGAGAAGGGGACAAAAGAACACATATGGAAAGAAGAGACATAAAATGAAAGTTAAACAAAACGTAAGTAAAGACTAAAGGTAAAAAGAAAAGGGTTAGAACAAGGCCTCATGGTGATGGAGGTAAGGAAGGTATTGGAGGTGGCAGTTGGATGCCTTGAACCTCGAAATAATGATGGATATGGCATATGTCTTAACTCTATCATCGTTGAGTTTGGGTTATCTCCTTTACTCTTTTAGAGTTCTTCGCAAGTGTATCTGTGATTACCTTGGTATTTGCGGAGATTGTATCAAGCACTTTCTTCCAACCTGGTTCTTCTATTTCTTCTTCATCCTCGAATTCTTCACTAGTTAAGTCCTCTTCTACTACTGAGGTGGCTCTATACTCTAACTCGCCTGACTAGCACATGTGTCTTTTGGTTAATATCCTAGAGTTCCATATTATGGGAGTTATATTTTTTTCAGCACGCCATAGATAATGATGATTTAGGAAGTTTGGAAGATGGATAGTTAAACCACTACAGTCCACGTCATAATACTCAACAATGGCAGAAACTAAGTACCCCATAACTAAATTGTTGCTCCTCTTGCGCAGAGTCACAACAATAGCATTCAGCACATGTGTGGAGGTGCATACTGGAATGTTTTGATCTATGCATCATAATATGAAGAGTTCCTTTGTTGAACACTTGTTGGTTTTGGATGCATCACAATATGAAGAGTTCCTTTGTTGAACAATTATTGGTTTTTGATTTACCAAAAATGGGTTGACACATGAATTTGTGCAATAACAAGTGCTTATGGGTCCTTATGATGTTGTTGTAGGCATTTTTGGCATCAAATTTCTTTAACCCAATGAGCTCATTCCAATAGCAAGAAGCACAAAAATCATCGTGTTGACTGATAATGGAAGATTCAGGGAACCCACACATATTGCACATGATTTTGATGTTCAGTTCATAAGCTCGTCCTTGCAACCTAAACCACATTTCTTTAGGGTTCCTAGGTCCATAGGAAAGGGAAGTAAAGAATTCTAAAGTGAGTTCCTGATGGACAGGAAACTAGAAATGTAATGAATTTTTCGCACTGAATTCTTTCTGCTAAGTTCTCTAACCTATCGCACAGTTCTAGCATATTAAGCGTATCAAAGTCAAAATATTTTGGGACTACAGTTTGTTTAGCATTGAAGGATTGGAAACAAATACCTTCCTCCTCTATCTAAATCAGGAAGGGTGCTTTGAAGTTTGCTACCTTGTTCCTTCTCCTTTTTCCCAAGACATGGTTTCATCCTGATGATTGATCGCGCTTTGCTAACAACTTAATGCACGACATATTAGCTTGTGACTAGGTAAATTTTGGAATAGACTCGAAATTTGAAATTTAGGTAGAGAGAGGTGAGAGTGTTTGGAGATTCTAAACTTATACAGATAAAGTAAAAATGAAAGTTAGTGAAAAAAAATGAAGTTAGAAATGAATATACAGGTAGATAGAGAGTAAAATGACAAATTTTGACTTTAAAAATAGCTTGTCCCCTTTTTACCCTGCTGTAGACCACGATCATAGCCTGTAATTTTTTCACCAATTTTGTTTATATTTCTTCTTCTTTTATTCTTCTCCACTTCCCTGAAATCACTTTTTAACTATTTATGGCCCTTTTACCTCTCTTTGCTTACTTCCTTGATCATCAATTTCATGTTGAAGTCTTATGCCTTCCCGATTTTATTTGGATATTAAATGACCTAACTACGAAATTCAACTATCTAAACATCAAGGGAAATGATAATCCATGGGTTGCCTCCCATGTAGCATTTCTTTTAACATTAGTAGCTTGATCTTTTTCTTTCATTGGAAACTCAGTCGGGATCAATTATGAGCAACTTGCTTCCACCCTTTTCATTCAACATCAGTTTTTTAGCTTATAAGTAAGCTGCAAATTGCAAAATAATCTGAAGGACAATGTTAATAACATTATGAACACCAATAGGCTCAATAATGTCCTTCTTTCAAGTGAACTATCCACAAAACAAGGAATAACAAAACTTATTGCATCTTCCATTGAATCCAACAGTTTGTCCTATAGGAAGGTAAGTTGCTATCTTTCTTCCTTAGTTACCTTCATCTCCTCTGCTTCTTTCGCTTCATGAACAGAGACTTTCATAGCTTCTTCAAACTCGATGTCTATTGTCATCTGTTCTTCATCCTTTTAATTTTTAGAAGATTTGAACACATCAATTATCCTGAATGAGCTACTATCCTTTGAACTCTTTAATACATCATTCATGTTGAATGTAACTTGGTCATCATTAATTGGAAGGATAAGGCTCTTTTCATAGACATCTACCCAAGATTTTTCGATATTCACACGTGGTATATTAAGAACTGGTGAATAAAAGGGAGGGTTAGCATTCTTTCTTCAATCTCTTTCTTCGTCTCTTGGTCTTCAATAAAGTGGGGTTTAGCTTGGTTTTCCACTGGTCCTTTTGGATCCCCCCCATTCTTAAGCATGATAGCCTCATATTGCTCTCTTTGATATATTTCCATACTACTTAAAGAGTCTTCCACACTTCTCTTAAAAAATTCACAAAAAAATTGTCTCCCTCGAATCTTTAGGCTGTGAATAGGTGAGTCATGATTTTTTATTAGTTTCTCAATTTGCTTTTCTAATCTCTTCTGGCCCTCATCCACATCTGTGAGCTTATCCAGGATCTTGTCCAATTTAGAATTCCATGAACTGGACTTGTTGAAGTCCTAATAGGTCTTGACATCCTAAATGAGTCCCTACATTGTTGGACCAATATAAATCAAGGTGGTTTTGCCACCTCGGATTGTACATGTCCTAATAAGGATCATTACTTCCTCAACCATACTGTGCCTTATTGTAATTCACAAAAGTTCCTTGCTCCCTATAATATCTGTCTTCCATCATTGTTCTTTTCATTTCTTCTAAGCATCTAGCTCTTCAAATGTCTCATTTCTCTTTCTAAGATGTCTTGTTGTGTCTCTAGTTTATGCCTTAAACTTCTTTCTTTATTTTTTTAAACAAAAGATAGTGAAAAAGCCTTAGATTAAAGAACTAAACTAATCGCCTTCAGGACAACGAAGCCAAAAACTTGATCATGGTTTTTTTATGTGCGTAAGATTTAATTGATTAACCTCGATAATCTGCAAGCGTATAGGTCATTCAGGTAGTAGCCAAGGTGTCGATCTCATGAGGAGGGATAGTCTAATCCTAAAATCTAAGGCCATAACCAATAACAGAAATTCAAATGTAACGAAACTAAAAACAAGAATGCAATTCAATTCAAAAATCAATTACGAAATATTATCAATTTATCAATTGCAACACACACTTAAGAATCAACCTAAAGAACTACCAATTGAAAGAAAGGTGAATTTTATCTATCTTTAATGCTAACCTAATCTATTAGGAATTACTGGATTATTGGTTCTAGACGGTCCTAGGGTTGATTACACTCTCTCGAGTTATAACCATTAACCCTAATTTATAAACCCTAATCAGATTATGGGAATTGCAATCTCTTGATTAAGAATTTATCCAAAACCCTAATTAGATATGAAGTTGTTCAAAAAAACTATCAGAACCTATCCAAGATCTCTCTTCGTACAAATTACTGATTTGATTTAATTCTTATTCTATTAAATCATCTAATCCTCATTAGCCCAATTTAATTATTTTTCACTCGATTCACTCTCTTAGTTTATCACTGAATTACGCAATTGCAAAAATTAAGTCACAAAAAATCCAATAAAATCACACAAAATAAAATTTCATTAAATCAAAGATAAAAACCCTGAATGTTAGTTTAAAACATCTCAACATTCAAAATCTTGTAAACATATTGTTATTCCTAATTCTATTCATAAATAAAAATGAAAAATAAACAGGAAATATGATTTGAATAGAGATGGGAGTTAGCGATATCGGGAAACTATTGATCTTAGAATTACATCGAGTTGGCTTCTTCTCCACTTCTCTCCTTCTCCACTTTTTCTATCTCTCGACAATTCTCTCTAGATTTCTTTAAAAGTGGCTGATGCAAAAACTTCTTCCTTTTCTTTCTCTTATTCTTTAAATACCTTTTGTGTTCTAGGCAGCCCTAGGATTTTTTTGAGGTCTAAAAGGTTTGAAAAATCTCTCAAAACTTGACATTTTTAATGTCTACACATCTGCCCAACGTAGGCCACAATCATGGGCCACATCCAAACCTTCTATCACGATCGTGGCAAAGGGCCATGTCCTGGGCTTTTGTCATGGGCCATGGCTGACTCTAATGCTTCTATCACGATCGTGGATGTTGTTTCGGCCTTAGTTTCTTCAAAACTTTTCTATTCTTCGATGTTGACCCTGAAACACTAACAAACACATCAAGGTATCTTAAAAACATAACAATTAAGCTCAAAGACTTGTACTAACCTATAAAACACCTAAAACATAAATAATTAACAAACTAACACAATTCTAACCGAAATACATACTAAATGATTGAATTGACAATTAAATACATATCAAACTCAGCCTTAAAATACTATCTAATTCACACTTATCACGTGAAGTTCAATGGGCCAAAAATGTTTGAGTGAACAAGTTCAAGTGGTACTTTTGCATGTTGGTTTCTTTCTACAACAAAAGGATGTCTGTGTTATTTTCCAAGTATGTAGGCTTCACATAGCTGCTTGGGGTGTTCAATGTTAGGCAATTTCTTCACCATATTCCTATGAGCCAATAGCTCTAAACTGCAAAAATTTAGATGTCCAAAACGCAAGTGCCACATCCAAGGCTCGTCTTGGATTATAGCATTAAGACAATGATAAACACTGGTAGCAATATTGATGTGAAACATTCAATTCTTGGTCAAAGGAGCCTTAAGAACAACTGTACCTTTCTTATCTAGTAGGACCATTTGATTGTTACATAAGTTCATGGCATACCCTTTTTCAAAAAGTTGACAAATTCTAAGGAGATTACTCTTCATCCCTGGTAAATAAAATACATCTGAAATGAACCAATGCTCTCCATTCTTTGTCTAAATCAATACTGTTCCCTTACCATCACTGGTATGGTGCTATCATCAACAAATTTGATTCTAGAATGAACAAATTCATCAAGTTATGCAAATAGCTCCTTCCTGCTGCACATACGATTTGTGCATCTAGTGTCCAAGGACTAGTTGTTAGTAGTCACCATCAGAAAGGCATGATCATCATCGTCTCCCTCTTTTACATAATGAGCCTCTTCACTATTCTTATTAAATCTACGCTCATTTGAATAATGACTAAGTTGAAGACATAAGTAACATTCAACATTAGATTTGTCATACCTCCTTCTACCTCAACCATGAAATCATCCTCTATATGTGCAACGGTTGAAATCTAATTTTTCTTGGTCATTCTCCTGATTACAATCACCCCTATTGTTGTTTTGAGCTCAAGTCTCTTGTAACAGCCACCACGTCTTTGTCCGCTATCACGAGAGCTACTATTTCATTCACCTTTGATAAAAACTTGACTCTAAAAGGCTTGCTCAATCAATTTCTATATCTAGTTCTTAATCGTGTGTTGTTCATGGGCTTTTAGCATGCTAATCAGTTCATCAATCATCATATTTGACAAATCATGAGCTTCTTCTATGGAAACAACCACTTTCTCAAATCAGGTTGTAAGAGTCCTTAAAATCTTCTTAATTTTGGACTCATCATTACGCTCCTCTCTATACGTCTTCGTTTGATTTGTCAAATTTAATAAACAATTAATGTAATCGTTAATAGGTTCTGTCCTGTTCATACAGGTTCTCTACTCCTTTGTATGTTACTGCAAGGATATCCCAGGCTTGCTTAAAATTGAATGACACCAAAATCATTCAATTATGGTTCAGAAATTTGAAAGTTAGGCCTAAACATTTTTAGACTGTTATTAAACTGAAATAGTACACTATACCTAACTTCCATCCAGAAATTGAAAGTCTTAAGGACTGAATTCAAATTCTATTCCTTCATATCAGTTGTAGTTCTATGTCTCTAGTTTATTTAGAAACAAAAATCATCTTATTTGGATGTTAGATGATGAAGTTATGGCCAAAATAATCAAATATGGTTTTATCTTCAATCATATTGAACCTATTTGGGACAATTGTCATAACTTTCACTAACGATATCAAATTAAGGTTGTATTAGGAAGGTTTTGAAGAGGATTTCTACATATAAAACTTTCATGAAGACACCAAAGAGAGATTTTGTCATCTAAGTGGTCAAAATTGAGTTAGAAAAAGGTTAGACGAAAGGCTTCAGTCTAAGACTGAACCAAACGATGGGCTTTAGTCTAAGACCAATTTTGGGAAAATTGGCATAACTTTCTCTAGAGATGTCAGATTAAGGCCATCTTTAGATGGTTTTGAATAGGACTTCTAGATATACAACTTCTATGAAGACATAAAAGAGAGATTTTGCCATGTAGAGGGTCAGATTGAGTTAGACAAAGGTCAGATGAAAGGCTTCAGTCTAAGACTGAACCAAACAATAGGTAGACCTATTTTAGGAAAATTGGCATTAATTTCTCTAGAAATGTTGGATTAAGGTAATCTTTAGACGATTTCGAAGAGGACTTCTATATATACAACTTTCATGAAGAGATAGAAGAGACATTTTTTCATCTAAATGGTCAAAATTGAGTCAGACGAAGGTTAGATGAAAGGCTTCAGTCTAGGACTGTACTAGACGATAGACTTCAGTCTAAGACCTATTTTGAAAAAATTAGGATAACTTTCTCTAGAGATGTCAGATTAAGGTCATCTTTAGACAGTTCTGAAGAGAACTTCTAGATCTACAACTTTCATGCAAACACTAAAGAGAATTTTTGTCATCTAGAGGATCAAAATTGAGTCAGGCTAAGGTCAGATGAAAGGCTAGATGAAAGGCTTCAATCTAAGACTGAACCAGACGATGGGGTTTCTACAGGGTCTTCTTCACATTACCTAAAGTTCTAGAACACTAACCACACTCTCCAAAATGTCTCCAATTTGTAATGGCAATAACTCTTAACTCTAAAATCCTAAATTTACATACTTTATACCATTGGCAAGCTAAAAGGATGGGTTACAACTTGCTAGAAGTCAACTATGTCTAATTCATCCTGAATCAATATAATTTTTCCCCTGAAGTCAAAACACAATTTCTACACCTATAAAGACTTGAAATATGAAATGTACAACTACAAGAGAAAAAATGCACATACACATTGGAAGCTTCTTCAATTCTCAATTCATTTCTAAATCAAAATGAAGTCCATACATAACTTTAATTACATATCAACATTATAATCAAAGGCTTAACACAAAATACAAAATACATTGGATGTTCAATGTTTAATATACTTATAAAGCTATCCAAAAGCCTAGTCACTAACTTAGTTATAAAAATCTCTAACTATCTTGAAGTTTGTCCCGATGCCTTGCAATGATTGCTAACCTTCTCGTTCTGCCCCTGAGGAGTGAAAAAATATTTGGTTGAGCTGCATAACTTAATGGCTAACATATTTATAGCCATTGGCAATTGACCACAATTCCAGCATATATATATCAGTAATTTAAGTATCTTACTTGAAAATTTAAAGATGCAATGCACAAACAAATGGCTCGAGGGTTCCATGGAAATAGAATGGAGAAACTGAAGTTTACCCCATGAATAAAATGAGTCCAATTTCAGAGCTCATATGCCACAAACGGGCAGCTGGGAGAAGGCTCTTGTCAACGTGCATGTGATGAACATAATGGTTCCACTCTTGACCAAATAAAAGATCATATTCATTTTCTCATATACTCATCCTTTCATGCTTTTTCTTCTTTTCATTTAATACAAAATGTCATGACTTTCGAGTTATAACATAGTCATATTTCATCATGCATTTTCAAGATTTACAAACAAGCCAATTTCAAACAAATCAAATCCAATCAATCCAACATATAGATATAGGCAAGAATTTTTCCAATTACACTATAACTATAATATATTACCCACCTAATTAGCTAGCGAAAATCCAAGTCAAGCTTGCCTTTCTCCTTGCTCTTGGGTAGGATTATCTTGGTTTTAAAAAAAAAACTAAGGTTTCATTCAAAACAACATTCCAATAAAATTCATAAACTTCAAAAATCACAAAAATTGCAATAAATACAAATTAAGCTCAAACCTAACCTATTCATAATCCATCTAGGTTAGAAAACCCAAGACCTAGTTTAGAAACCCTAAAATCAATTGGGTTCTCTTAGTTCATCTTCTTCTAACACAAACTTTTCATTCTTTACACAAACCCCTTTTTCTCTCTAACTCCTTCATCCTCAACACAATCCATTTCTTTAATAAAACCAGAAGAAAAGATGGTTAACTTACCTTAACAAGCTTGATTTCTCTTCTTTTCTTCTTTCACTGAAACCTCTCTTCTTCTCTGTTATTTTTGTTTTTCCCCCTTCTCTCCCTTCAATTCACGTTTTTCTCTTCTTAACAAGCAAGACAACATATTCATCTTCCTCTTTTACCCTTAATGAGCCCAAAAAATCCATTTTACCCTTCCTTATAAGCTTATATTCTTTTAACCTTAAGTGACCTTCCAAAAATACCCCTAAACACCCTTATTACCTTAGTACATTAATTTCATTAACCCATGCAATAAATCCTACTAACTTTGACATAATAATAACTCAAAAAAAATTAAATCTATCAAAACCTCAAAAATTATTTTAAATCATGCTTAACTTAAAGAAAATTTTCATGGTCCAACTTGTGGACACCAAAAGTCAGTGTTAGAGTTGTAGCATGGGATACTGGCTCTGATATCACTGATATGCAACAAAAAAAGAAGAGAAAAGATGTTTAGAGGACAAAGTTTTTAAAAAATTTGTCTTGCATACATCATTCAACAGAAAACTTGTTTAAATACAGTATGACTCATCAACTGCAACTCCAAGTTTTAAGCTACGTTAAGAACGACTAGTAATATATTTTCTAGGAACTTAGATAACTAAACTTATTAATGACTCCACTAAACCATGACAAATGAACAATAACAAACAAAGTTACTGCGTAACAGTAACAAAAATAATAACAAATCTTGATACAAAGGAAGAAAGAGTACCTTTGCAGAATAAGAATACACTGTAGCCACTGAAAACGCTCTGAGAATCACCGGAATGGAAACAAGCTTTACTAAACATTTGGAAACTCCGAGCGATGATCACCAGCATCCTGAACACGCCGGCCACAATGCAAAAGAAGTTCATATTTAAGAATGCAAAGAAGACACGCCTCCCCACCTGCCTTCCCCACCTCTTGTGAGAAACAGCTATCGTACAGTAGTCACCGGCCACCTGAACTTTGACATAAGCACATTAGAATGGCCTACCGAAGACCCAATTGAAATTGAAGAGGGGGATATTAATTTGGTACCTAGTGAATTCGGATTGGGAATTGAACTTTTCAATTCCTTCAAGAGCATACTAGATGAACAATGGAAACACACAATAGTAATTAAGTTACTAGGCAAAAGAATTGGTTTTAACGTTCTAAAGAACCGACTGACATCCATATTGATATTATCCAGTCCGATGAAATCGTCGACATAGAGAATGAGTTTTTCTTGATCAACTTCCTTCAATTAGACGATTACATACACGCACTCACTTAGGGCCCATGGATCATCTTCGGACACGCCTTACCAGTCCAACCATGGAACCCAATGTTCCGCCCCTCCTCCGGAAAAATTTCCCACATTGTTGCATGGGTGAGATTCCTTGAACTATCGATTGCCTGCTATCATCCCTCAATCTTAAACATTTTAGGTAATCTAGTAGGTCGGACCGTCAAAATTGACGCTACCACCCAACAAACACAGAGGGGGAAATACACTCGAGTGGCGGTGGACATTGACATAAGCAAACCCTTGCACTCCATTGTTGAACTCAACGGTGAACAAATTAAGGTAGCATATGAGGGCTTGCCGCACATCTGCCTCTCCTGTGGACAAGTCGACTATGGCACCATGCACTGCCCCCCTCCCGACTCACGCTATCTCCGGCAACAACTAACATCATGGGTGACAAACCATCAGACCTCCCCAGAACTAACAATCCGACACACCTGCACCAGAACCTCTAGCAGTTGTGTATGGCCCCTAGATTTAAGTTCAACGCCGCAGTCGATGAACAAACCACACAGCAACAGTAACACGAAGTGACAAGGGAAAACTTACCAACCCAGACGACGGTAGCGGCTTGAGGTTTCAGCTTCTATCAGATAACAGCTATAAAGATTCCCCTACATCAACTCCACCTACTCGCCCCTCCAACCTTAACGAAGCTTCTAGTTCCTGCAATCTATCGGACTCCCTTCAAATGTCAATTAATCCATATGCAACAGGGCCAAGACGTGGACAGATTGGAGCGCTAGTAAGTGGGCCTGTGGGCTAGACTTCCAAGCCTACTCTCAACAAAAACCAAGGCCTCAATGCAAAGTCTCCCCTGGCCCACGACCCACAACCAACCCTCTCCACCTATCCCAGGAAGGAGGTTACTACTCCACAGCCCAAAAACAATCAACACATAGCCATTTCCATTCCTTCGCACCATGAACTAGTAATTCAAGATTCCTCACTAACTCCAACCAAGAACAAAAATTTTGATCGTGGAGCTATGGAGGAACATATGCATACAGACGACACACCTCCTCCACAATTGAACAACCAACATTTGCTACCTCCAACTAAACCACCAGACTTTGAGAATGACACAACTTCGGTAAATGAAGATACAGTGCTACTAGATCCCAAATGGATGAGTTGTCACAACATCCCCTGATTAACACTGAAGCCGGGCAGACAGAAGGCTTCATAATCTCTCCACACCATTAGAATTCACCTTCCCTCTCGAAACCTTTATTATGTCCATCTTCATCTGGAATTACCAAGGGGCTAGGGGTAAGAAGTTCAAACCTATTCCTAAGAATTACGTTAGGATTCACAAACCCATGCTAGTTGTGCTAGTTGAGACTAGAATTAGCGAAGTTCGGACTCGGAACATAATTAAAACCTTGCCTTCCCCTAATTCTTATCGGGTAGAAGCAAACGGACACTTGGGAGGCATCTGGTTGCTATGGACCTTAGAAATCACGATTAAAATCTTGCTAGCTCATTGCCAGTTTATTCACATGAATATTGAGTGGGCGCATAATTTATTTGAGTTCACGGCCATAAACGGGAGCCCTACTTGTTCTCTTCAACATTTTTTATAGAAGTATTTGTGAAAAATAGCTAGCATTACCTCTCAACTGTGGCTCATAGGCGGAGATTTCAACGTAAAATTATAACATAACAATAAACGAGGAGGGGCTAGAATCAACCCCCATTTTCGAGATTGTGTCCAATGCTGCCAACTTTATGATCTTGGATTCATCGGACCTAGGTTTACATGGCGACGAGGCCCGAATCTCGCTCGATTAGATCAAATTTTTTGTTCTACTTCTTGGCTCACTTAGTTCCCAAACATGACACTCACACATCTACCCTTGCTCAAGTTTGATCATCGACCCCTTCTCGTGACGATCCAACAAACACATCAAAGTACTACGATTCCTCTATCTTTTCGATTTCAATCTGCCTGGTTGACACACGATTACTTTGCCCAAACTGTTCAATATCTTTGAAACCCCAATATACCGACTCTTTACAGTGCAATTAGCAATTTGGCCACAAACCTACAACATTGGAGTCACTCAACTTTTGGAAATATTTTTCATCTCAAGAAGAGACTCATGGCACATCTAGGAGGAATTCAAAAGGCACTAGAAAAAGAGGATTCTGAATCACTTCGAGAGTTGGAAACATACCTTCGTACTGAGCTAGAACAAGTCCTCTGTCAGGAGGAGTTGTACTAGCATTAAAAATCTAGATGTTAGTGAATTGCGCATGGAGACAAGAATACGAAATACTATCATGCAGTTACCACAGTCAAACGATGGAAGCTGCACATTGTCTCCTTAGCAGACAAAAATGGAAGAATTAGCTCGGACACAGCTAGTATCAGACATACAGCCAAGTCCTTCCTTGAAAAGCTTTATTCGGCATATTCTTCAACACCTACACGTCTACCACTCAACGGTCACTTCCCTCCACTTTCTAGCAGAGCTTCATAGGACCTAGCAAGTCCTCTCCTCCCCACAGAGGTACAAACGTCCTTCTTTGATATGGCCCCTAATAAAGCTCCAGGGTATGATAGTTTTAACGCATTATTCTTCCAATCCCAATGGGACACTTTAGAACCTTCTCTAATTCGAAGCTAAATCATACTATCATGGTTCTTATACCCAAGCTTCCCTCCCCGAAGTCGATTATGCAATTCAGGCCTATTGCTTTATGCTCAGTAGTTTATAAAGATATTACGAAGATCATCGTTAACCAACTGAAACCTCATTTAGATATGATGGTAGCCCCTAATCAATCCAATTTTATTCCAGCGTGATTGATTATTGATAACATTATTATTGCCCAAGAGATTATTCATACCATGAAAAAAAATCAGGAAAGAAGGGTGTACTGGCTATCAAGGTAGATCTGGAAAAAGAGTACGTTCGCCTTTCTTGGGATTTTATCCACGATACCCTTATCGAGGTAGGACTTCCTGGATCGTTGATTTCACTTATTATGAAGTGTATCTCCTCGGCCTCTATGCAAGTCTCAGTGATACTTTTACTCCTACCCAAGGTATTCGACATGGTGACCCGATATCGTCTTACCTTTTTGACCTATGTATGGAAAGATTAGGTCATCTCATCAACCACTCTATGGCTCAAGACAAATGGAAGCTCATTAGATTAAGCAGATGAGGTCCCCCGCTATCTCACCTATTTTTTGCAGATGACCTCATCTTGTTCTCAAAAGCATCTGTCGAACAAGCACACGTCATTCGGGAAGTTTTGTCCTTGTTTTGCATAGCCTCAAGACAACGGGTTAGTAAAGAAAAATCATGCTGCTACTATTCCAAGAATGTCTGCCAATCCCTTGTGCAAAGACTAAGCAGAGAACTGGGCTTTAAACAAACAGCAGACTTAGGAAACTATCTAGGAGTCCCTTTGCTACATGAGACAGTCCACAAAAGAACGTATCAACATATAATTGACAAGGTTCAATAATGACTCTCGGGCTAGACAAAAAAACCTTTTATCGTTGGCAGGCCGAGCCACTCTGACTCAAACCGTTATCTCTGCTCTTCCAATCTGTACAATACAGACATTTTGACTTCCCCGACGTCTTTGTGATGACTTAAAAAGATTAATGCACAACTTCTTATGGGGCTCCTCTCAAGACAAAAGAAAGATGCACCTAGTTTATTGAGACAAAGTTTGTCAATCTAAAGAGATGGGTGATTTTGGCATTCGCAATATCCGAGAAACCAATGATGCCTTATTAACAAAACTTGGATGGATGCTGCTTTGGAAGCCAAAAGCATTATGGGTGCGAGTCCTTTCTACTAAATGCAACTTTGATGCAGATAATCTCCCAACTTCCTTCAAAGCAGATGGTGGCTCGATGACTTGGAGAAGCATTAAAGCTATCTGGTCTAACGTGTTTAAAGGCATGAAATAGGTAATTTATGATGGCTCCAAGGCCCACTTTTGGCTAAATCCTTGGGTGGAGGACGTAAGCCCACTCATATCACATGCTCTGACTCCTATACCTTAGGCAGCCCTTGAACTGCGAGTTCAACACTTTGTGGATACCATAGGTAATTGGCTTTAGGATGAATTCTAATTTTTACTCCCTCACTATCTTTGCATGTTCATTACAGGTATATTACCGCCCAAGCCTCACTTAGGGCCTGACAAAAGGATCTAGGGGGAACTTAGATTCGGGACAGTTCACTATTGCTTCAGCATATTCTATGCTTATGGAACATCACACCCATGATTCTAATGGATTTTGGAAGATAATTTGGCACTGGAACAACCCCCAATGCATCAGATCCTTTCTTTGGCTACTAGCGCAGGATCGGTTACTTTCTAAGCAGCAACCTCTTCGTCGATGCCTGACTATGACTGTTGTGTGCTATCACTGCTAGGCAGAAGAGTCCTCTCTTCATGTGGTGCGGGATTGCACCAAAGCGAGAAGTTTGTGGCTCCAATTTCCTCAGCTAGCCACCTCGTTAGATTTTTTTAATCTAAATGCCCAAGAATGGCTTCATCGCAATCTTCATCAGCACCAACTGGTAGCTGGACTGGATTGGTCCCTGATATTTGGTACCACTTGTTGGTTCCTCCAGTTCATCTTGTCCTAGAATATGCTCACTGGATTCACCAAGCTGCGATCTGGCATAACAGAGCATTTCCTGGTTGTCGACGGGAAAAATTAATTGGATGGAGGAAATCTATTCCTAGGTGGGTGAAATTAAACATTGACAGGGCGTGTAAAAGCTCAACACATTCGGCCACAGCAGGGGGACTTATTCGAAGTAGCTCTGGTGCTTGGCTGGGAGGCTTTGTTTAGAATATTAGATGGTGTTCCTCAGTTTCTGCTGAACTCTGGAGCGTCTTTTCTGAACTGAATCTGGCGTGAAACCTTGGATATCACAAGATAGAATTAGAGCTAGATTCTGAAGTAGCAATGAGTACTCTATCTGACTCAACCAAAAGAACAGCATCGCTCAATCCTTTAGTTATGCGCATCAACGAATTATTAAATCACAACTGGGTCGTAGTTCCCCTCCATATCTACCGCAAAGGTAATAGGTAATTTCTAATGACTTTCTCTTTTATAAATTAAAAAGAAATTGCCCATCGTCCTCGTGATCTCATTAACGAGACGTTAAAGTGCTAACTCCTTGGCTAAATTGAAGAACAACGATCTTGCAATGACGTTAAAGGTTAAAGTATGCAGCATGCTACTTAAGTTCACTGGAGAGCCGTCACTAGAAGCAATGCTTTTAATGAGCTTCGAGAGTTTCTTCTCTCGTTGAGTTGAACGATTTCTCACGTTTTGAGCTTAGCATCTCCGTTATGAAATTTTTCCGCACTTGCCTCCAATATTTCTCCTTACGGTGAAAACGCTACGATGGAGCCACGGTAAAATATCTGCTGCACAAGCAACTGGCCTGTTAGCAAATACAGCATCTTATTTTCTTATGATTTGCTCGGGGTGAAGATATTACTATATACTGCGCACTTCTCCGAGTTGAAGGTACATAAGGGGTCCATGTTTCTTGGCCAATCTCAGCCGACGACGTGGTAGATTATCAGCAGCAAATTGTTGCAGGTTTCCAATAATTGGAGCTTTGGTGGTCCCGGAGGTAGTCTGGAGGTGGATTTTGGCATCTTTAACGCTATGACTAGGATCAAGAATGTAGTAAAAGGAAGGCAGCTTACAAAGAGAGTGAATTGGTGTTCCTTTAGGAGAATTGGGTACATTTGTAAGCCAGATTTATTAGATTCTTATTGATCTTAGCTCTCTTCCATGCATATAGATGATTTATAGACATTGGGAAGTTGATGTCAAGATATGGTTCTATATATTATGAACACTTTTTCCTAGCAGTTAAATTCAAACGTTTTCCTTTGTACATCTACTTAATGATTATCAATCTTAAAGAGTTTAAATGTTATTTCCTAAAGTAAGGTAACTTTTTAAGATCTAAATGCGATGTAAACACTTATCTGTAAGTATTTCAAAGAAATTGAGTAATTGAAATGCACTTGAGTCACCTTTGACTTTGAGATTAAAAATATATTCAGTTGTTGTAATTAATAGGAGAATTATTATGATTCATTTGATAGTCAATTTTATTTAATTTGTATATTATATTCGTTTTAAAAATCCATCATATTTTTACAAAATATTTTAACATATTCTATTTCATCAAAACTTCAAACAGAAAAACAAACATTCATATTTAGGATCTTTTAAATGTTTAAATAACAAATCAATTGACATTTATTATTCAACAAGATTAATTGAATAATAAATTTTAATAGAAAAAGTTTTAAAGTGAGTAGGTTATAATAATAAATCAACAATATTAATTGACGGGATCAAATCATCTGTACACATAACTTTGTACCAATTATGTTCTATACGATCTCATCCACATATTTTTTTGTGCTTTACATGTTTGTATAGATGAGATCGTATAGAATAGGGATAATACAGGGTTATCAGTATAGAAGATCTTGTTGCTTAATTAACAAATGCTGTTTTTCTTCGGAAGAACATATGAATAGTAATTAATAAGAAAAAAGTGACATCAGATCAAAACAAGTAAACAATTTCATGATGTCATTCTAACTAAAACGACAAGTTCTAATGTTTGTGATTATCAATAAGGGAGAAAGATTAAAAAAAAAGTTTTAAATATTTATATCCTTAAGTAATATAAATTGTAAAATTTTAAAAAATTATACGATTTTTAACATTATGTAGACAAAATGATTTATCTTTTAAAAAATTACGTTAGTAACGTGAATGTTTATAAACTAAGAGTTTGACTCATTTTGATTCATATAAATATTACTTTGTTTAGATTTTTAGGTAATAGTTCAAGGACTTTTCCATAAATAATTAATGCCACATAAAAATTTAATTGAATGCATAGT
>JANKYF010000005.1:38707249-38720540 GCA_029829435.1 Erythroxylum hondense | reverse complement strand
TAATGCAATAACCCTTCAAGATGATGTGCACGCTCAAGTTAATTATGATGGTTTTCGCAAGAGTTGGGTTCCGAAAATGGGATCCAACAAAAAAATGTTAGGCATATTCTTGATGTGATACATATTGGAAAAAGTATTTTGGACAATATTTTAGGAACTGTGATGGGAATTGATGGCAAATCGAAAGACACAATTAAGGCTAGACTGGACTTGGAAGACATGAATATAAGAAAGATTTGCCTTTGAAAAGAACAGATGATGGGTCATACTTATTCCACCTACTTGTTACAACATGTCAAAATGGAAAAAAACGCGATTTTTATCAATTTCTTAACTCATTCATGTTTCCTGATGGGTATGCATCTAATATAGCTTGTTATGTGAATGTTAAAGAGGCAAAAGTATTGAGGTTGAAAAGTCATAATTGTCATGTACTTCTGTAATGATTACTTCCTGTTTGAATACGTAGGTGTTTGTCAAAGGATGTGTCTGTAACTTTAGGTCAAATGGGTGAGTTTTTTAAGCAATTATATTGCAAGACACTTAAAGTTGAAGAGCTTGACAAAATGGAAAAAGGCAAAGCTGCGATTCTATGTAAGCTTGAACTAGTATTCCCCCTATCGTTTTTTGATGTTATAGTGCATTTGGCAATTCACTTACTATAGGAAGCAAAACTTTTTGGACTAGTGCAATTTCGATGGATGTTACCTATTGAAAGGTAAATTATATTAACTTTTTACTTTTTGTAAAGATATTAGTTAGTAACAATTGTTAATGTTTTATTTTTTCATCAGGTTTTTATGCTCTGTTAAGCATTATGTATATAATAGAGCTCGATCTGAAGGGTCTATCCCAGAGGCTTAAATAACGAATGAATGCTTGACATTTTTTGATGTACTTAAATGACGTCAAGGGACGATTTAATAGACCAAAACGTAACTTTGATTTTGATCAAGATGATGGTTTGTCAATTTTTCCCAAAAATTTATGCCATTTGGTGTTAGAAAATATGTTGAGTTACCTAAAGATGAATTCAAAATTGCCCATTGGTATATTTTGAACAATTTTGAGAAAGTCAACATATATATTGTTAGTAGTGTGCCCTAGGCCAATGGATATTTGTGATTCATGTATTAACATTATGACTTGCTAATAATATATTATTAGGTATACCTTTCATATATGCATGTATTTTGTTTATGTAATGTGATTTACATTCCATGAAAGGTATTAGATTTATGTCATCAAGTATGTGACTTCATAGTAAAATCATAAGCGTTATAACACTATTCTAGACTGTCCCTGATCGACCATTATTGGTGGAACAATAATGAATTAAGGCTAGTATGTGTTCTGATTGATGATCACGTTTTACTGATCATGGTATGAGATATCAAATCAGAAACATAGATATATGTTAGAGAACATATATTGGACCGACCCACGTAGAGAATACTACATGGTTTCATGTCATTAGTGATTCTCAATATGGTTTGACTTTAGTCCTTTGACCTGAAGTCATCATGGTTCCCTACATGAGGAATTCGGTGTTTTGATATTAGACTAAGTTATTTTTAACCGAATAACAAGTAGTCTTATGTTGGACATTAAATGAATCATGCGGAGGGATATGAATGATGTAGATGGGATTTGTACCTTTCTTAAATATCATTTGGGCCTCTTGACAAGTGTGACTGAAGAAATGCATGGCCATGCTCAAATGAATTGATGAGGAATCATCAATGTCATTCGTTATAATCAGTCAACTTGGGGATCAAGATCATGCATACTCGTGTGGATACCGGTAGAGGGCATTTGCGTATTGCAGTGTCTTGAAATCCGAAAAGAAACAACCAATCCACGGCATAAAGGTATTTTCGTACATTCTGAGTATTTTCGGTTATACTTCACGTTATTGTATGGTCTTTTCCGCAGTATATTATGAATATTCGGGCCATTTGCGATTCAACAGTTTGTAATAGTTGATTTATTGTATACTTTTCTATATGGTGCTGAAAATTTATAATGCATTAAATTTAGTTGTGTGTATGATGAATATTTTGTTGTCATTTCTCGTAAGTAAATGCTTGCTAAATTTTATGCTCACTGCTTGAATGTATACATTTATGCAAATATAAAGAATTAATATGAATGCGTTCATTTTCCTGATTTTTTTAGTTTGTAAGTCGAGCTTGTTATATTTTCTTTAATGAAATTGGACTTTGGGTTTCAAAACTTGTCTCGGGCCCTGGTTTAAATTATTCCAATTTTCTTTTCTCGCAACTTGGAATGTCAAAATTTATTTTGGAAAAAAAACTCAACATCAAATTAAACAGTTCAACACTTGCACATTCAATACATTATTACAGTCCAAATCAACACAACACATAAAAGGTAGCAGAGGGAACATCTGTTGCCAAACAAGCACCGACTTGAATAAAAGAGGTACGTGTTACATTATTAATACGAATTTCACACACCACGTACCTAAATAAGCTGTCTTATAGCCATTGTTGTTGTAAATCAGACACCCTCCAGCGTCAGGATTGCCGTAAAGCTGGGAAAATTGCCGTTCCCAATTGAAGCAAACGAGGAGGTTCCTTTCCACTGGTCGTCATTGTTATCGTCCGAATAATAAACACCAGCATCCCGCATTTTTGTCAGTATGTATTTCCACCGATCTTCACATTGTTTGCCTGTCCTCTTATAGTGATCTTTCTTACGGACCTCAGTGTATACCTGGACAAATTTTGTTCATCCATCAAAAAATGAAATTGTTATTTAATTTGTTCAATACATATATATGAACCAATTAACTAAAATCATAACAATGTTACTTTATTATGTACGTTTTTTCTTCCCACCAATATCATGCATGCATGTATTTGAATGATCATGTAATTGTAAATAAATGTATGATGATCAGCATAGGAAAAACAATCAATCTATATTCGTATATAAATAGTAAATACAACTGCTCACACTGGTGAAAAATTCTTTATTTTCCTTAACCCAAACGTTGCTCCAAGCCACCAACCAATCACAATCAGTCCCGTCAGCGTCCTTGCCATGATACACCACGGCCCCCGTTGACTTATTGGAGGCCTTGCGTTCGACGTGCAGAAAGGCACCCCACTGTCCGTTTGCAATCTGAATCGGGTATGGAGAAGATCCGATACGTCCTTCCCAGTCCTTTTTGAGAGCATATTTTAGGGTGCCACCGGTAGCATTGTAAACGAGGCAGACTGTTCCCACTTTGTGACCGCAACTTTTTTTTAGATCCAGTAAGTACTTGAGAGCTCTTTCATTCTTTCCATCTGAGTTCTTCAATTTGAGAGCCTCATGAGCCCTGTCAGTGGGTTTCAGGTTTGTGCTGTCCTTATACCCTGGTAGCTTCCCTATAGTTGTGTTTGTGACGGGGATGCCAAACACAGCGTCTCCCATTTCCTAAATTTATAGAGCTAGAGCTAGAATAAATTAACTCTTTTTTCTTCTGCTTCTTTTTGTTTCTGTGTTTTTACATTTCACTGCCTATATATAGAAATAGAAGCGCTGTTAGGCTCCAATGCCATATGTTGACGTCATCACGTTCGCAAAAGATAAATCTCACTGCCCCGAACTCCAGAAAGCACGTGTAATGCAGGATATCCACATATTTAAATTGACTTCAAAAGCGTGTCATTTTTCTTTTGAATACGGTGAAAACGGATAGTGGGCTGCCTTTCTGGACGTCAAAGGCAAGGTCTTCACTCAGTCAATCGGGGCTGCGGTGTATCATGGCAAGGACGCTGACGCGGCTGATTGTGATTGGTTGGTGGCTTGGAACAACGCTTGGGAGGCAGACAAGGATTTTTCCACCACTGTGAGCAGTACTATTTACCATTTACTATTTTTCTTCCCACCAATATCATGCATGCATGTATTTGAATGATCATGTAATTATAAATAAATGAATGATGAGCAGTTTTCTTTCTTTTTCCTATACTGATCGATCATCATTCGTTTATTTACAATTACATTCATGCATGCATGATATTGGTGGGAAGAAAAACGTACATAATAAAGTAACATTGTTATGATTTTAGTTAATATATGTATTGAACAAATTAAATAACAATTTCATTTTTTGATGGATGAAAAAAACTTGTCCAGGTATACAATGAGGTCCGTAAGAAAGATAACTATAACTGGACAGGCACAAATTATACATATTGGTGGAATTATGTACTGGAACAAATGCAGAAAGCTGATGTTTATTATTCGGACGATAACAATGCCGACCAGCGGCCAGGAACCTCCTCGTCTGCTTCAATTGGGAAACACAATTTCCCCATCGTTACGGCAATCCTGACGCTGAAGGGTGCCTGATTTACAACAACAAGGGCTATAAGACAGCTTATTTAAGTACCTGGTCTGTGAAATAAAGTATTAATAATGTAATCCTAATGTCGGCGCTTGTTTGGTAACAGACGTATATGTTCCCTCTGCTACCTTTATGTGTTTTGTTGATTTGGACTGTAATAATGTATTGCCTTGTGCAAGTGTTGAACTGTTTAATTTAATGTTGAGTTTTTTTTTTCTAAAATAAATTCTGACATATTAAGTCGTGAGAAAAGAAAAGAAAATAGGAATAATTTAAACGAGGGCCAGAGTTCTAGACCAAAGTCCAATTCCATTAAAGATAAGATAACAAGCTTGATTTATAAACTATAAAAATTTAAAAAAAAATGAACGTTTCCTTATTTACCGACGACATATTAAACCGTCGGTAAATGTCGTCGCACATTACAACGCCCCACCGACGGACTTTTTGACCGTAGTAATATTCTTCCGACGGAATCGTTACTAGTATTCGGTCGGAGAAATAAATACCGACAATAACATGTCGGTCGGTAATTCCATCGTTAAATTGCGACGGAAAAAGTCCGTCGCAAGTTTTAGCTTCGGGCTGTTCACCGACCGAATTTCTCTCCACCATATTCCGTCGGTGATTCATTCTACCGACGGATATCTGGTTTTTACCGACGGAAATGTCCGTCGGTAAAACACTGTTTTCTTGTAGTGAATAATGTATTCCGAAATTTTTGTATAATGTGTATACAAAGGTTTTTATGGCGAATGTAAAGACATTTTTACTAAAATGCTTTGTATTTGTAATGGTCCCTAATTGGCTATTGAAATTCGATTGATTGTGTTGTTTTGATTGAAAACGTTTATGAATAAAAGTGGGCCCGAATTTTTTATTATTCCCACATATGTTTGTTGATGTTCCAAAAAAAAATTATATTGACTTTTGAATGATTGAGTGCTCTAGCATGCCACACTCGTGAGACACGGACTCGGATATCACCCATCGATGTCAGATTCGGGTCTTGCGGGAGTAAGATGTTACATTTCATCATTCTTCTTTCCCAAAAGACCATTTTTCTTCTGCAATTTGTACTACATTTTTTAAGACATCAACTGGGAATACTTAAGAATGAGCTCGTAGTTCTTCAAGATAATGAGGTTAGAGGATTTAGTTTATTGTTTTCTTGGTTGTAATGAAGGATTTGTTGGACATTTTTGAAACTTTCATCTTTGATAGTAGAGGAATGTGTTTTAACCTTGATTCGAGATCATACAAGCTGATTTCTTCAACTTACCCAGTTGAATGAGATTATGACAAAGAGGCTAAATATTATTACAGTAACTTGAAAGCACCTAGATGGACTTCTTGGATTGTTGAAAATACAAAAAGAAGGTTTTATGACTGTCAACTCTTTCTAGTAATTTGCTACATTTTGATGTTGTTTTATATAAATATGTTTGAAGTCTCCCTCCTTGGAATACTTCTTCTTTTTCCCCTCGGTCCTCTCCTTTTGATCATGGCCTTTTCCCTTAGAAGAATTCGAGGAGCTCACCTTGGAGTCTTTCGCTAGTCGAAAATCCACCAAGGCATCGACAGCCGTGATGGCACCAACCACGTCCTTCACATTCTGCCTCCGTAACTCCATTTGAGCCTACGGTTATAACCTAGATAGGAAATTGAAGAGCTTGTCCTAATCAGACATGTTCTCAATATCCAACATTAGAGAGCTAAAAGATTTAATATAATCTCTTACCAATCCATCTTGCTTAAGCCGCTTCAAGGCATCCCTCGTGAGCTAAGAAGTATTCATAGAAAGGAACTGGTCCTTTAGCTCCTTCTTCATCTGTACTCACATTTCCACGGGAGCTCTACCTGCGGTGATCTCCGCAGAGGTCCTCGTCCTCTATCAGAGCTTGGCATCCCTATCTAAGTACATGGCCGTCATATTGACCTTATTAGTGTCAGATACTCTAGTAGTTGCAAAGTACTTCTCCATATCCCACAAGAAGTTCTCTAACACCTTAGCATCCCGCATGCTTTCGAACACCCTTGGTTCACGCACCTTCACCGATGATGAAATTTGTGGTGTAGAGCTTTCGGCCTGATCCCTATCAATCGTTGCAATGGCATGCCTTAGTATAGAGATCTCAAATTGAGCATCCTCATGTGCCTTCAACATTTCTCCCATCTGTAACTGCAACTGTTGGATCCGCGCCTCTAACATCTCGAACCGAGTATTGTGGGAAGTAACCTCTTCCTCCCCCTGAGGAATAGGACCAACGAGTGCCTCCACCCTAGACACCCGTTCTGTTAAGTTGCATACTGTCATTTCAAACATTGGCTCTGATACCAATTATTACAAAGGTAATCTTGGAACTCAAACTTTCACCCGAAGTTTCTCGCTCACTTCCTTTGCATGGTAGTCTTACTTAGATCCGTCAAAGCAAGACTCAACCTTTCCCAATCCTCGAAGTATTTACCTCACATACCCTCGAAGAAATAATACTTATAAGAGTAATAGAACAAAGACAATAAGAACGCATAGAGATACAGTATAAAACCAACTTTATATACTTTCACTCAAAAAAATACAAAGAATGCTCTCTCTGATTGAATAAGAAGAGCAAAGCTCGAATGACCTATATATAGGCATCCTAACTTGGAGTTCAAGTTACATTCAAATTCCCACTAAATCTGAACTACCTAAGATCGTGTTAAGATCACATCTATCCTTATCAAATTGCATTACGTGGACTAATTAGATGACACCCCTGTCTAAATAGGACTTTAACTGATAAGATAAGATAACAACAAGATAGAGTTTACATTCAACTAGGAAACTAACATCCTTATCCACGAAAAACTCTACTATCTTTAGATGTTTCGTTCCACTGCAACTCTAGCTCTCAATCGTCGCCACATCATCCAAGATCTCCCCATGATCTCTATCCACTGATGATGCGATCTCTATCCACTGATGATGCAATGTGATCTCGCCGAGGCCCACTAACACATTGACCTAATCCAATGCTCCCGTAGTAAGTCCGTTAGTCGTAGTCCATCTATCCAAGCATGGGCTAAGTTCTTAGTCCGTCAAGACCTTAGCCTAGGTCAATTCAATCTCATCAAGGTCCGATGCTCTATTAAAATTCGCACCAAGTCTGATCCCACTTGCCCGCGTTTGTCTTAGTATTTTCACATGCCTCCCTCATTCATAAATCCTGCTAACCTTCCTCCTAAGGCTCCTCATGAAGGTCGTTGAGAAGTGTTCTAAAACTTAAGGATCTAACACTTACCATCAATGGCATTTTAACGCGGCTTGGAGGGGCAGTAGATAGAAAGTGCATTAAAGAGTGGACGAAGTTATAACAAAAGACAAATGTGGTTTCTTGGTAAAGTTGACGCAACTTTGAAGAAAGAAATAGGAATAATTTTCGAAGTATTCGATTTTAAGGCAACCCTGGACTTTATAGGAGATAATATAACTCAAAACAGGGCATATAGGTTATGGAGTCAAAACAGGAAAAAGTTGTGAGAATTAGGCCTTATTAATCAAAGTGGAGCATTATCATGGCAATCTTGCTACTTTATTTCCATTACAGTAAATTATTCGGCATTGGTCAAAGAGTATTTGGCAGTGGAAGGGGCAGTATTGGTACAAGAGATATAAGAACGAAGTTCAAAATTACGGTAATTAGGGTTTATTATTATTGGTGGAACCATAATTATAAGTGTCAAGGTTGTAGAAGTCATTAGTAATATTGTTTTACATGTGTCGTTTAGTCGAGTGTATGTTTAACCAGGTACAAGTGAAAGTGTATATGTTCTGAATAATGATCAATTGTATTACCATCACAAGGTAGATGACTCAAATTACGATGAGAACTACTCTTTATTATAACCTTCTTATATCATTTTCTTTTTCCTCTTTAAAGTGGTTGCTTTGGAATTTGATATCTCAGAACTTATAGAAAGATACAAAGTTAACGAATATTATGTTTAAGCTATTGCCAACTCAATTGAAATAGCTATGATGTAGCATGCATGACATCATCATTCGGAGTGGCCCGAGACAAACAACAAAAAATAGTTATATATTTATATTCTGTTTAATATATACCCTTTCCCTTGAATGTGACCATTGGATGGAAAGCACAAAAGCAAATAGACGTATAGCACCTGTACATATATACTCTACGTTACAATTCCCACTCCAAGTTGATCTAATAAAAATACAGACTTGCAAGGAGAAGGGCTGTGGGCCACATTCTAACAATATTCCTACACAATAAACAAATCTCAACGCTCTTTTCTTCCTCTACTCAGGAATTCAATTATTCTCTTTCATCACTTTTCTCTCATGTAAAACTAATGATAGTGCAACCTCTGTTCACAATATAGCAATTAATAGTAGAAAGAAACAACAAAAGCTCCTTTATATTCTTCAACTAAACTACTGAAACAACAACATATTAACGTTATCTAAAACAAATCTTTCTTTTGACTCTTTACCCCGCCCTAAAATCAGCACCTATTCTCATTCCTAAACACAACAATATTTAATTTTGCCATAATTATCCATGAATTGTTACAACAATTTAAGAATATGCTCCCAAAGCCAATGGTCCCGATGCATGGGCCAACCTCTTATCATTTTGCCTCCTGCTGCTGACCCTACACTAACAAGCATGTACCTTTGAAAACACTAGTCCCTTCTCTTTCTCTTTCACAATTTCTCAACTGGTTTTTGTATTCCGGGCTTATCTTTTTCGTTTCTTCCTCTTGTCCTTTTTATTATTATTATTTTTCTTTTCTTTTCCATTGATCTTATCCTTCCCAACTTAATTGGCTAGGGTTTCTGATCAGATCATATATGTAATGTACTAGTGGCATACAATAGAATCTGTTCCCATTTCCCTTTCCTCAATCCTATTTGAATGTTCCTCCGAATGTGGGGGACCAAAAATCAACTGCCGTCTCTTGTGCAACCGGAAAAGTGCTCGAAACTGGCACCAGACACAATCCTCGGCTCCTAAGATCATGTTTTTGGGCTTCAGGGTCGTTAGATTTGTCAGAACTCTACATTGGGAGAAGATGACATCTACATTAAATTTCTTGAAGGTAAAAGAAGGAAATGGAAACCAAAAACTTTACTTGTCCAAATCGACCTGACTGAACTTGACTCTTGACTCTTGACAGTAAATCATCATCTTATACGGGTATTTATTATATTATTAGCGAAAATATCCATATATTTATGGAAGGAAAATGTATTGAATTTGTACCTGTTGGTGGCGTATGGGAGATCCACTTTTCATGTAAGGGGTGCTTAAGACCTAACATTTCATATACAAAATAGAATGATGAGTAATAAATGATCGATGATAAGTCCTCACTGCACATAATGAGTATTAACGATATCATTTTATTTCCCACTTGAGAGAAAAGCAAAGGTTTCTAATGGAACATACGGAGACTTGCTCATGGAGAAACTTGATGTATCCAATTGCTTCAGAAAGCACCGAGGCTGTATCAGTCTGGCGGAAACCCATGATCAAAATATAGACAAGGCATAAGTTTCTAAGATTCAGGAATGCAAATCATATCTCTCACCATATGCACATTAGTTTTCTTTTTTGGAAGTATAAGAGAAAAAAGAACTCGTAAATTATATATATGACTACCTTTCCAAAAGGCGAAACCAATTGTTGGAGTGCAGTAATTCTGTCCCCCATTTTCTCTTTCCTTACCTATATGATCATCAAAGTTACGAAAAAAATTCTCACCTATAAAATTTTGTAGATGGTACAAATCAAAAAGCTTTAGTGTGTACCCTCTATCAAGTCAAAAAACATTTTCCGATCAATTTTTTTTTATTGTACCTTAAAGGGCGGCATAGGTGATGTTGTTTCGTTTCTAGGCCTTTTTGTTGCTGCTTCACTCCCACCAATTTTCTTATCTACTGTGTTCGAATCCCGTGCTTCAGACATGTTCAGCTGGAAATGAATGAACCCAAAATTTTCAATCTCTATACTTCAAACCCTAATTTTATAGCTGCCTCGATCCATCTAGGTGTCGATATACTTTACCTATATTTTCGTGTATGTATAGATTTATCAATTCTAGCTTCTATCTGTTTGTGAAACTATTCAGCCATAAGCATTATAGTATTCAAAATGCATACACCAATAGGCATAGTGCCACTACGTACATATACAAGATTGTGATATTCCTATTGGGGATTTATTCATGTATATATATACATACCTTTGGTTTTTTGTCAAAATTTGGTGCAAGAAATTGGGGTTGCAAGGTAGGGGAAAAGCTTGGTCGAACATCACTCATGGCACTTGCAGATGCATTCCAAAAGGGTGCGTTGTTGGAGAAATGCAACTGGTTATGAGAAGGCTGTTTAGGTGGAGAATTTCTTAAGAATTGAGGCACTTTAGACCAAGAAGGCAACAATTCATTTGTGCTAATGCCATAATTTGGACCAAACAAATAATTCATGGATCGGTTCTCGAACGAGGACTGCTGTGCTTGATTTTGAGATCCCACTAGCCCTTGAAACATAGTTGAAGGATTATCATAAATAGCCGATGAATCCATTTGGAAACTAGACTGCAAACTTTGACATGTAACCGTACTATCGGTGGAGCTTCCATGAGGACTAAAATGAGGCTGATCTAAGGAAAAATCTCGGTTAATGTGTTTAAAATCGTTCACAGAAGAATCTCCTGTAGCTCCAGTAAACATTCTTCCCCTCCACTGAACTTGAGACGATCCGATCCCACTTTCTTGCCGATAATTGGAACTGGAATTCAAGTTCTCTTGCAGCAAGGAACGAAAATTATTCTCAACCTTATCACTTCGACTACTGGAAAGGAATCAAAAGATATCAGCCTCAAAAGATTAAAGACCCACGTCATGAATTTCAGCAACACCTTTAAACAAGAAGCTAATTAAATTCTCATTGTTTACAAGAAAATACGAACTTACAGTAAAGTTTGGTCCCATTCCATGGCGTGTGAAGAAAGGCCTAAACCCATCATATTCAGGTCACCACCAGAATGATCTCGCCCCAATTGCAACTTCTGAGTATCATGGAAAACGGCAGAACTATCCGCGACCGACACAGACTCCATACAAGACCTTCCCTTGACATCAACTATTTCAGTTGGCCAAGCAAAGCTGCCTAAACTATTAAGCCCTGAAGAAGAAGATGATGATGAACCGCTATCAAACCTGTTTCTTGAGGAATTCCACCAGTTTGTGCCTGTGTTGTATTCATCTGCCATGATTTGGCTTCCTAGATAGCGAGCAAGGGTTAAGCTCTTAAAAGTTCACGTTAGCAGCTGTATGGACAAATTCTTGGATTTTGTGGGGTGCTTCCACTTCAATATAGGCAGGTTTGGTGTTGGTTTTGGGGTTTTGCTTTAAGTTGTTTGGTTACATAAAATGATAGAAAACGGTTTGCTACATCTCAACGGGAATTTATAGTAGCCAAATTGGAGACTGTTTTTGGGTTCTCGTGTGTGTGTTACCATGGATAGAACTAACTGGAATTGCTGGCGCGTTTGACATTTCAGGGGGTCACCTGATTAGACAAAGGAAAGATCTTTTTGAAATTTGGGTTTCATTTTCTCATCCCTTTTTATTTTTCTCTTGAATTTGATTTCTATGTAGGTCTTTTTCACTTTCTTTTTTCCTTCTTACTTTGTTGGGCTGCTATGTGTCCTTTCTTTTTGGTTCATTCAATAACAACAGAATACATAACAATATAGTCCAATGTCCAATCAATTCGTGCCATGCTAGCTTCCACTTCCACTCATAGAAAAGAAATAAGATATTCTTTTTTCTTATTTTTTCTATAAGGGGAGTTGGAAATAAAACTGGTATAGTAACTTACACATGGAATTACAATGTTTTGATAAGCTAAAGATCACTTTAAGAAGCTACACATACATAGCCATATTCCATTCCGTATGTAGTGATAGCATCAACGACCAGTTAAGCAGAAGTGGATGACCAATAACCAATTTCCTCATCAGTCTCCCGTGGAATTTTTATAGCAAAACTCCTAGTTCCTAAGGTGCACTTATTACTCTACCGCCTCGTTTTATTCACGAAAGAAGGTTCAACAAAAATAGTAAACAGAAGATACCTTTGTTTTCTCATCATCCTTTTCTTTTTCTTCAACTAATAAGCATTTCTTGTTCCATTCATGAAAAAACTACAATACATTAAGGAAGACTCAATCAGCGTCCCTTGTCTTATTGCTGCATATAGAGAAGTTTGAAAAGTAAACAAAATAGTAAGATTGATGAAACAAATCTTGGGCCTTTACTACATCTCGACAATTCCCCTAACAAACAGCTAAAACAAAACAAGTGGCAAGGGATAAAACTGATAATTAAGAGGCAAGTGTCAATAATATAGACATGAAAACAAAATTAGATTTAAATTTAGCTAGATTTGCCTATTATGAGAGGGTGACTTTCGGAGTAACTGATAAGGTTACTCCTTTATGATTAAAAGGTCACATGTTCCAGTCACAAAAATAACTTCTTTGTAAAATATAAAGGAAAAATTGCGTACAATTTATGTCCCTCCCGATGCTCGCAAAGTAGAGAGCCTTACACACTATGGTTGTTACTCTTGTTATTTTATTGTAGATCTGTCCATTATGAGCATCAGTGCCATTAGATTGATGTTTGTTGAATGCACCACCTTACCAGGTAGTATAAGGGAAAAGAAGATGAGATTGATAAGGATAACTAGAGTCCAGATCTATTGTAACCAGTATTATTTTCTTTGTTTTGAATTGTGTATTTAGATAGACATTATACAAACTTATCCTACATTTTTTGTAAACTCTTATAAACTCTATATATGTTTCTTATGTTCAATGTGACTAGATAGAATTTTCCTTTCTAAATA
>JANKYF010000005.1:38639697-38655238 GCA_029829435.1 Erythroxylum hondense | reverse complement strand
TTCCTCTCTCTACTGTAATTTTCCAAATCTTTAATCTTCTTCATCAATTACACTTAAAAAACTTAAACCAATTCTATTAACTAAATTTTTAGCTCATCAGCACAAAGAAATTCAAAAAATCCATATTAATCACAAACATAAAATGCCACTCTCATATATGCAAATTCCAACTTCTGTGTTTAGTTTCTCTTTCTACCTCTATCTGATGCATTATTCCACATTTCTACTCATTCATTTCATCCAAACAACTTATCAATTCATCAACTCTATATTACGACTTCACCATATCTTCATTTAAATTCATTAGACTCATTTAAAAATCATTTCCACAAATTCATGGATGAATAGTAAAATCACCATATTAGGATTTCTCTAAACTAAAATAGAGTACTTATTTCTACATCAACTTTCCAGCACTTTTACATATTCAAAACATAACCTATTTCATATTCCTATTTCAAAAATCATTCATCTAATTCATTCATCACCGAACTACAGTTCTCAAACACTCATGAATAAATTCATTTGCAGAATCAACAACAGTAAACATCGTCAAATTCACTTACTTGATCCATTAATTAATTCCAGTGATAAGAGGAAATCAAGTGTATAGAAAACATCATAACTTGTTATTCGGTGCTGAGTGATTCCTCACAGTGAAGAATAATAGCTACATTAAACTCTCCTTACTCAAAACAATAGAGTACGTGTATGCCTTGCATGTCTTTCTTGTGTCACTAGTCACGTCAGCCAATTGTCACTAACTTATTCAGTCTACGTGTCACAATATAAGTGGTCCATTATTTATAGTCCAAAAATACTCCAAATTCTAAAAATTTCCTAAAATTCACCAAAAATTATGAAATAATCATAATATGCTCCAAATAAATTTTTACCATAAATGATTCACAATTCACATCTTAATCGCATTTGTAACTCAATTAAATCCGAAAAATCTCAACGAATGCATATACAATCATATTCATGTGCAATAATCAAAATTCTCATGTATATACAAAAATGTGCAAAGCATGATATGTAGTTACTAGTTTCTTATTAATTTCTCATAATTCACTATTCTCACCTTAGCATGAGTAACAGGACGTTACACTTTTCACTTGTCATTTTTTTGTTGAAACTCTCTCCTTCTTCTTCCTCTTACTATTGAAACTTACTTCTCCCTCACATCTCTATGTTTCTGCCTAAATTTTGTTCAATTGACACACTAAAATCTGTGAAAAAATCCTTTATAAAGATAGTTATAGAAGCAGAACATTGTTGTTATCTTCTCATCTTTGCTAAAACCATCCTACTCTCACCTTGTTCTTAAGATGATCTTGTATGCATGTGAGGCAAAATAGGCTTGGTACATTAAGGTAGCGTTTGAGCTTAATAAGTAAGTGAAATACTAAACTATTGTGGCATGTGTTAGCAGAATGTTTCGATTACTAATTAGGGATGGATTGAATGTAATGCTGATGTTGAAGTTTTGTTGGAAAATGATGGATGAATTAGTTACTTTTCTGTTTGTTTTTGGATGGATGAAAGTTGTAGTTTATAGGTTGTTATATGAATGATATAATATGGGTTTTGAAGTATAATTGATGAAGAATTCATGTTAAAGATAGGTGTTATTGAAGTGTTTTCAAATTTGGAAAAGTTAGGACTACATGATGTCAGTGTCTACAACAGATATGGGATAGTAAATTGGGTTGATAGGCACTTAGTCACCAAAAAAAATAAAATGGATACATATAGGCATTTTCAAATACATCCCTACATGTATCAAATGATTGAATTGAAATGTATTATTGAATTGTTTTGCAATAGTAAATTACATTTGAAGTTAATTGATGATGTGTTGTGATATGCAATGCTAGTTTATATGAAATGCTTATGAAAGTATGATCGTGGCAAGGTCCCCCATGATCTTAGGCCTAGTTCTAGATTGGTAATTTCTAATTTGAGTAAATATTGAACCGGCTAAGAAAAAGTCACTTTAAATTGGTGTATTTGGTCTTGATTAAGGATTGGAATGAATCTAGATTGATGCTTGAATAATTGGTTAAAAGCATGATAAGTTTAGGTTAATTAATGTCATAACTTAAAGAATGTACTATTTTTGTATCAATGTAGCCAAATCTAGAAATTATGATGGAATGAAGGAATAAAGTATTCTTATGAATGCAAATATGATCTTAAGGATATGAGTAATGTGTATTCATGAATGAATGATCATTGAAGAACATGAGGTAATTTTGAATGAGCATGCATTGAAACATGACACATATACATGTGCATAATTGTATATTCATATGATTAACTAAATTAGTGATTTGTAAACTATATGTGTAATGCATGATGATAGGCACACAAGGTGATCGTCAAAATCTAGATATTGTTGGAATATCGAGGTAATAGCTTTTTTGGAGCCTATTGTGAGTTAACTTGGATATGTAAACTCATTTATATGTGCTTCTATATGAATTGTATATTAATATGGAATGTGTGTACAATTGATTGATAAATGCCAGAATTAGATCTACGGAGTTCAGCGTGATCGACGTGGGAAAAGAGTTTTGGGCTCAGGATTATAATAAAGAGCCTTAGGCTCAGATGACCTAGACTCAATATCCACAATGGATACGGGCCAGAAATGATCTTGGTGTCCAAAACAGATATGGGACACTAAATTGGGTTTATAGGCACTTGATCATAACAAAACAAAAATAAAAATGGAAACATAAGTCCATTTGCATATACATCCGTATATGTATGAAATGATTGAATTGAAATGTATTATTTAATTGTTTTGAAATAGTGAATTATAGTTGTAGTTAATGGATGATATGTTTGATATGCAATGCTAGTTTACATGGTATGCTTGTCGAAATATGATAAACTTTGTTAAACTTTATTTTGTGAATTGACTTAAGTGAATACATCGATGATGGTTCACTCACTGAGTTCATAAACTCATTAAACTTACAACATTATTTTTCAAGTTCAAGCGAGTTCTGGCTACTAAGGTGATACAGTAGAAGTCAAGTACCTGCATTTTGGGGACAAGAATACCTCAAAGGTTTGGTCAGCTGAATCTGAGAAGTCCAGTTAAAGTCTTGTGTATTAGCATCCTATCTCTTGTTATATTTTTGGTACTGAGATTAAACTCAAACAAATGTTGTGTAATGTATATGGGGATTATGAATTGCAATCATATGTCAATTCTATGTTTACGAATGAAATGGGAAGAATTGAACATTTAGAATGCTTATGATATATTTGATGCCTTTAATTAGCTAGTTTGATTGTCCTAATATTCCATTTTCATAGGGTATGTTTTTGAATATCCTCTAGTATGTTCGGGCATATGCTCTATAGGAGTGGTATACTACATTAAATGTCTAACTAAAGGACCAATCAGCTGGGACAATGTCGTTAGAGACCACAATGTGACCATCGCTTGTGGTGACCTTAAATCAGAGGTTTTGTCCATCGAGTTTGGAGTTGCTTTTCTAGTTTTGAACCCAATTTCTAGACATGGGTTGCCAATCTATTTTTCACCCTTGCTTAAACATCACCAGTGCCTCCAATATTGGTGATCAGTACCAGGTTGAAGTAAAAGTGGCTATTTATTGTCAATCTTATTCCTCTAAGTACAATAGCTAAAACAACCCTGATGTAATTTTTAAAACTTTTTTTCCTGTGAAAAAAACAAAATCCAACTAACAAGTGAATACCTTCTATAAAAAACTAAGGCAATTCCTACTCTATAATAGGCGAGTTATTTGAAAACAGGCTGAGAAAGATCAAAATGTTGTTGGGGATGGTTGCTACCAACCCCTAGCATTGCTAGGTAGGCCGTTATTGGATGGATAGAAATTGGTGGCAAAGACCATAATTGAGCTAGGGAGACACCATATTCGATCATTAATGTATCCAATTTTGAAATAAGCACCACAATTATGGCCATTGTTCAACAAAGTTATGCTTAGAGCTACAGTGTTTATCCCATATCCTTGACTGTACAGGTTACCGTATTGGTGGTCCTTTTACATAAATTACAAACATGTACATAATAAGATAAACAAATGGTTTCAATGTGTCCAAAATAGTGGAAAAAAGTATGTGGAAATTCAATTGAGGGATTAAACAACAACTATGGAATAGAGAAAGAATGGTGTTTGCTTCTGGAAGGAGGGATTAACAGATTTAGGGATTTAATCTTACTGAAACGAAGTCATTTTAGTTTTGTCATGAAACGTCTTTGCTTTAATTTTATCATGAAATGACGTATTTCATTAATCTAAGTCACTTATATTAATTAAGGCTAATGTGTCTTATTAATTAGGGTTCTTGGACAAGGGACACTGTCACGTCAGCAAAGATAATGGAGGCAATAACTTCAGGCTAGAATTGAAAAAATTGAAAGATTAGGCATTTTATTGACTCCTTCTAAAATTGGGGCTATAATTGCAAAACTGACAAAAGTTTCAATCTTGCAATTAACCCTAATATAAATTTGGTTTAATAATTATGTTTTCTTTTATAAAACAACAAAGAAATTTAAAATTTAGGTTTTGCTACCTCATAAAGCACAAGTTTGTTCTTCCAATGGGACATGATCAATTTCTACTCCAAAAAAGTTAATAAAGTTAAACAATAACAATTGCTATTATAGTTATGGTTAATAACCTAATAAACAAGCAATTGTAATAATAGTGAAACTCTTAATACATAATGGCTCAGGAAATTGAGTAATGTCCTGGCTAATTCGTAATAGTAAATATTAGTATCAAAATGACTTTAACTTTTAATCTAATAATGAATTGGGAAATGGAGTAAAGCTTATGATGATTCATGAAAGTGCTAAATACTAATGACGTTAGTGATTTTCCATTTGGTGGATAAAAATTTAATTTTGGAAATTTTCAATTTTCAACTACTTATCAGTTAAGTTACATAATTTTGATCCAGGTTAAGATAATAAAGTTGCCCAATAAATGATCTTATATTAATAGGCCAAAGTCTAGGAAAAAATAGACCCTAATTAGTATGGACTGGACCCATATCAAGCCTGTGAAGGGGAAGATTGATATAGAAGTTATATAACGAGGTTAAGGTCTCCTACAGTTGCTCAATTCATTTGTGAGCATTAGGATTCTCTGAATCGTTAGGAGAGATTACGTTTTGAGAAAATTGCAAATAGACATTGACCACGTCCTGTGATGAGTTCTCATGAAGGTCTCGGTTGATAAGAGCTTGTTTCGGCCTTGAAAAGCACCCCTGAATGTGTGATGGAACTGAAAATAGGTATTTTTGCATTTACTTCATTTATTTCCCTTTCACGTGCGATCCAGGACATGCTGTAAGACTTTTGTTATTTGTTAAATGTGGTATTAGAGCAATTACGTGATCGGGTGGTTAAAAATAAAAATTTTTAGATTTTATCCGTACTTTTCATTTTTTTTGCTCGTATGGATGCGTGAAAGTGGGCTATATATGTGACATGAAAAAGCGGGTTAAAAACAAGACATAAAGTATGAAATATTAATTTGAAACACGCTAAAAATTGCCTCGAACATGGCAAGCGATGGAGACCATTAGGCACGTGTGGTACACACGTTCAATGAGTGAACAGTGATCAGGGCATACGGTACGAGCTGGCACGTGTACTACATGCACCAACCAGACGGTTAAACATAGACTACCACATTCAGGACACATCGAGATAGATGCATGCATCACACGCCCCTGTAACCTATCTCGAGTCCTGGCACACAGGTGAGGACATGTGCTACATACACCAACCAGATGGTTAAACATAGATTGCCACATTCAGGACACATTGAGATAGATGCGTGCATCACATGCACCTATCACCTATCTCGAGGCCTGGCACACTGGTGAGGATGTGTGTCTGGGAGTATGATGCGCGTGCTAAATAAGATATGTGCATTTACCAATATGGTTTGTGCTCTACATGCGTCGCACAATGGTTTAACACGTTAGTGTGCTTAGGGTGTATGTAGCACACGTCCACCTTTAATGTCAAAGTGACTTCACGTTGATGTCATAGCGACATTACACAGTGACATGCTGATGTCAGCCACTTAAAAAACAAGGAAAAATTTTCAAATTTCCCATAAGGGTGCCTCAAGTTTTTTTTGGATCAGTTTCCAAGTTGGGCAAATTTTTAAAGTGATTTTAAAAAATTTTAGATTAATCACATTGGTAATTTCACTCTTGAAAAAAGAATTTAGACATTCTAAAGTTTTTTTGAGTGAATTTTCATGCAACAAACTTGCCATTAGTAAGATACAAGAGATTCTCATGTTTCAGGTGATCAATTCAATGTTTGGTGATGCACAATATTCTCTTTGATGAGTTTTTTTACTATAAAAGTCTCAAATAAATTTTTTAGAGAATTTATTTAGCAAAAGCATATGATAATTAGATTGTGCATTCAGGTGTAGCATTTATTGATGATATGTTGTCACATACTGTATGCCCATACAGAGTATGAGGATAATATAAGGATGTATCCCTTATGTTTATGGTCTTTTTGTGTACTGATAAGATTGCAATCACCACAGTGGCCTTTCAGGTTAGTAGTTAAATTGTTCCACTTACATGTTTGATGATGTCTCTGGTCTCATGTTTAGTTATTCTGCCCACAATCTTTTAGCCTTGCTTGGGATTTTGGGATGTGTATAAAGGCATAAGATAAAGGAAAACATTACTTGAATGATATATTTACCCGTAGGTGCTAGTGTCATGAGAGTTAATAGTATGTACTCTGATCGCTTTTATGAGGAGGTTCGGTTGTATGTATTATTTATTCAGCCATATATGGAATTGGATTCTTAATAAATATAATGTTTTAAGGCTTTAGGTATCACTGTTATCTTATATTTGTGCTGATTTTTTAAGTTATCTTTTTGCAGTCACCATTTCGGTCAAAAACAACAGTGTAACAATTGAAACCCTTACTGATTTCAATTGCGAGTAGTGGAAGAAGGATGTAGAGTTTGCTTTGGAGATGGTAGATATCAACATGGCCATATTGATTGATAAATCATCTTTGCTCATGTCCGTCAGCTTGGAAACTGAGAAAGCATCCTTTACTACTTGGGGGCGGTCAAATAGGATTTCTTATCTGACCATCAAGAGATCAATCCTGTATCATCTGCTGAGTGGACTACCAGACACCAACATAGCAAAAAAGTTTTGCATAAAGTGTGCCTGAGGTACAAGGTCCTTTTTAATGCCAACATCGGTAACTTGTGTAAAGAATTGTTCTCCATGAGGTATACTGGGGAAGGGGGAGCAAGGGACTATATCATAAGGATGGTTCATTTCTTGAGTAAGTTGAAGGCACTGGATCTTCCTATTCCTGATGGATTGATAGTGCGTCAAGCTTTGAATACACTCCTGCTAAAGTTTGGTATGCTAATCACTTCATATAATTAATAGAATGAGGCTTAGGATATCAATGCCTTGATTTCTCGATGTGTTGTTGAAAAGGAGAAACTAAAGAGTAATCCTCATATGGCTTTATATACAATAAAAGGAAAGGAAAAACCAATCCTCAGAGGTTCAAAGGTAAGAAGAACAAATTATCTCTGCATTTGTAGACCAGTCACAGAGTTTAAGAACAATAGATGCTTCTTCTATAAGAAGAAGGGGCATAGAAAATCTGACTGCTATAAATATAAAGTCTGGAAAGTCAAGGAGATATGTCAGGTAACTCCTTGAATTTCATGATTTATGAATCCAATATTGCTATAGCCATATCTAGTTCTTAGTGGCTAGATAATAGAGCATTTAATTTTGTTGCTTCTACGATGTAAGGGTTCAGATTCAGGAGAAGGATGGCCAGAGGGGAGGAGAAACTGATGGTCAACAATAATGAAGAAGTAGATGTTTTATATGTAGGGGATTTATGTTTTAACCTCAATACGAGGTTTATACTTGTATTACGAGACATATTCTCTATACCATCTTTTAGACGAAATGTGATCTCAATGTCAGTATTAGACAAAGAAGGTTAGTCTTTTGTAACTGAAAATTCAGTAGTAAATATTTCTTTCAATGTAAAACATATTGGAACTACCTTCTTGTCACATGTTTTACATCAAATCTATCTTACCCACATGAAATGTATGCTTCTTTATATATTGCTAAATCTGTTACTCGTAAAAGACATATCATAAAGGAAATGTCATACCTGTTGTGGCATAAACATTTAGGCCATATTTCCAAAGATAGGGTTGAAAGACTGATAAAGGAAAACATTATTCCAAATCTAGATTATGACAATTGGAAACATGTGTTGACTACTGCAGAGTTAAGTTTACTAAGATAAATAAAAAAGGGTTAGCTTAAGCGTTTAGTTTGTTGGATCTCATACAAACAGATGTTAGTGGATCCTATACAGCTACACTGTGCAATTCTAGATATTTTCTAACATTCATTAATGATTATTCCTGCTATGGATATGTGACTTAAAGAAAAGTATAAAGTTTTTGATAAATCCCAGATCTTTAAGACTAAGGTTAAATACCAACTGGAAAATCCATCAAGATTGTAAGATCTGACCTTAGAGGACAGTATTATGGCAGACATGGAGCATTAGGATAAGAAAAAGGTTTGTTTGCCAATGTGGAATCGGTTGGAATAGTGATTTAGTTCACTATGCCAGGTAGTCCTAAGAAAAATGGTGTGGTCGAAAGGCGTACTCAGATCCTAGAGGACATGATGAGGTCAATGCAGAGTAGGATTAACTTACCTGATTACCTTTGTGTTGAAGCTATTAAGATGGCATTGTATATACTGAACATAGCTCCAAGTAAGTTAATTCCTATGATGCCTTTTGAAATCTGGAACAGGTGGAAGCCCAACCTTCCCCACATTCATGTATGGAGCTACCTTACTAAAGTACATTTGTATAATCTTCTTGAAAGCAAATTGCAAGCTCGTTCAACTTGTTACTACTTAGTTGGATATCTTGACCATTCTAAAGGCTATAGATTTTACTGTAGATAAAGAGGGGATAGAATTGTGGAATCACAAATAACAAAGTTTTTGGAATATGATGTCTATGAAGAGGGTGAGCCATCTCTCAGATGATGGCGGGACAGATATGGCACCTATATCATATAGATCAGGTGTTTGATGTGTGTAAGCATATGGTTCGTTAGTGTAGTATCTAAAGTGTCGATCCTATGAGCATAGATAATCTAATCCTAAAATTTAAGCCAAAACAAATCACAGAAATCAACATGTAATAAAATTAAAACAAGAATCCAATTTAATCAATCAAATCAAATCAAGAATCAATCATAAAAATGTTAATAATTCAGCAATTGCAACACACACCCAAGAATCAACCTAAGGAATCTAACAATTAAGAGAAAGGGACTTTTACCTCTCATTAATGCAAACCTAATCGATTATGAATTACCAGATTGTTAGTTCTAGATGATCCTAGAGTTGATTACTCTCTCTCGAGTTATAACTATTAACCTAAATTATAAACCGTAATCAGATTATTGAAGTTGTAATCTCTCAATTAACAACCTATCTAAGAACCTAATTAGTTTTGAAGTTGTCTAATAAACTATCAGAAACTTATGCAAAATCTCTCTTTACACAATTTACCGATTTGATTTAATTCTTGTTCTTTTAAATCACCTAATTCTTATTAGCCCAATTTAATTATTTTTATTCGATTCACCCTCTTAGTTTATTATCAAATTATGCATGTCCAGAAATAAACCACAAACAAATCCAATAACAAATAAACAACCAAATTTCATTAATTCAAAGACAAAACTCCGAAGGTTAGTTTAGAATATCTCAACATTCAAAATCATAATGTCAAAATGTTATTTCCAAATCTATACAATAATAAAAATGAAAAATAAATAGGAAATACGATCTGAAAGGATGATGGGAGGCAGTGACGTTGGGAAACTTATCATCTAGGAACTACGTCAAGTTAGCTTCTTCTCCACTTCTCTCTTCCTTCTTCTCTTTCTCAATCCCTCGATGAATTCTCTCTAGGGTTCTTCAAGATGACTGATGTCAAAAGCTCCCTCTACCTCTTTGTCTTGTTCTTTAAATAGTCTCTTATGTTTTGGGTAACCCTAGGGCTTTTCTAGGGTTCAAAAGGTCCAAAAAATCCCTCGAAATGTGAGGTTCATAAGTGTCTATGCATTTCCCTGATGCAAGCCAAGATTGTAGCCTTGCATGATCGTGGTCATGGGCCATTGTTTTGGCCCGAATGTCTTCCAAAACTCCTTTATTCTTTGATATTAAAATACGGGCAAACTTATCAAGGTACCTCAAAAACATAATATTTAAGCTCAAAAGTTTGAACTAACCCATAAAATACTTAAAACATAAATAATTAACAAACTAACACAATTCTAACCTAAACACATACTAAATGATCGGATTAATGGATAAACACATATCAAACTATGCCTTAAAACACGTTACAATTTACACTTGTCACATATCTGTTGCTCAGACAGTCAAATCATGTGGATCAAGGTTTGATTGTCATTCTTGTATGAAAACAAAAACCCATACCTGAACAGACATAGGTTCCTGGGGTACAAGAACCAATGCAGTTGCAAAGATCTCCAAGGATGAGGCGATTTACTATTTCATATGATTACATAGTCTATTTGAGTAAACAAGACTATGATATTAGATATGTTGTGGATACAGTAACTTTTATAGAAGCTATTTCTAGATCATATGTGGATATGTAGTGGGATATAATGAAGGATGAGATGCAGTCCATGAATAAAACAAGGTATAGGAGCTAGTTGATTTACCTCAACATTACAAACCTGCCAATTGTAAATGGTTATTTAAGACTAAGAAGGACACTCATGGTAAATTTGAGTTATTCAAGGCTCGGTTAGTTGCTAGAGGGTTCAATTAAAGAGAGGGGTTGACTTTATTATTACCTTCTCTCTCATGTCCTTTAAGGATGCATTCAGAGTGATTATGACAATAGTAGCTTATTATAATATAAAGCTACATCAGTTGGATTTCATGACCACTTTCCTGAATGAGGACTATTATAAAAAGGTCTAAGTGGATCAATTTGAAGGATTTTAGCATCAAATAGAGACTGACAAAGTTTGCAAGTTAAGAAAATCAATATATGGTTTAAAATAGGCTTCCAGATAGTGGTATTTAAAGTTTTTTAAGGTTTTAAACTCTTTCGACTTCATGGAAAACAAAGTTGAAAGATTCTTATTCTATAAGGTCAGGGGAGCAAAGTTATCTTCCTATTTCTATGTATGGATGATATATTGCTCACATCAAATGACTTGACATTTTGCATGAGGTTAAGCAAATTTTGGCTAAGCACTTTGACATGAAGGATTGGGGCAAAGCATCTTTTATCCTAGGTATGCAGATTCACCAAGGCATATTTGAAAACTCATTAGGACTCTCACATAGTGCACATTGAGTGTGTGCTACAAAGGTTTAATATGATTGACTGTAAACTGGTTGTAGCACTTATCTCTCATGATGAGAGATTTTTTTAGCACAGTGTCCAAATAATGAAGTAGAGAGAGGTGCCATGAAGAATGTTCCTTATTCTATTGCCGTAAGTAGCCTAATGTAAGCCTATATGTGCACTAAGATGGATATTACATTTTTTGTTGGATTGTTAGGTCAATATTTGGCTAACCCAAGTATAGATCATTAGAATGTAGTCAAGTGAGTGTTGAGATACTTAAAGATTATAAAGGATTATTGAAGTATATCACTTATTAATATAGAAATCACGTATAATAGGTAGAATACACAAGGAGGGGGTTGAATTGTGTTAAATCATCTAAGATATTAATCTTTAGAATCTTCATGATTTTCTTTACAAATTCAGACGAGTACAAATTGAATTGTGTTAAATCGTCTAAGATATTAATCTTTAGAATCTTCTTGATTTTCTTTACAAATTTAGACGATTACAAAACAATTCACTTAATTTGATAAATAATGCAACAACGAAAATTATTATCTATTCTTCTAACAAAAAGAAAATTAAAGAGATAAGGGTTAGGGAATATGACACCGCAATTTATACTGGTTCACCCTTAACCTTGGGCTACGTCCAGTCCTCAGAGTATGTCTGAGATTTCACTATACTTTTCAATGTTACAAGTATTATTTCTGCAATTGCAGAGCCTTTTCAGGTCTCTCTCACAAAGAATTTTTTATCTGCTTCCTTGGCGTCTTCAGGCTCTAGCCTTTCTTTCACTTGGAAAGATATTGTTTGAGTTTCATGTTACAGATGTATTTGGTCTCTTTCTTTTGCACTTAAGTATAGAGTTTCTCTAAGTAAGTTTTGTACAATCGTATTTTCTCTCTTGTATTGTTGTTGTTGTTATTGATGATGTTTGTTTATGACTATACCTAGTATTTATAACCTAAATCTTCAACTGTCTTCTTAAGAAATCCACTTCTTGAATCTTTTAGAAACTGTTACTAGTTGAGTCCTGTAACTAGCTCTAACTAACTAACTAAATACTTTACTATAAAGGAGTTGATTAAAAAAGGTGACATTGAAGGGGAACATTTAGAGACTGAGGAAATGTTAGTTGATCTTTTAAGTGAAGGACTTTGTCTACTTGTATTTGAATGACATGTACTTAGTATGAGTGTTTTGAAATCTTTAAATATTGTTATTTAAGGATCATTATATTTTCTCCTTATATGTATATACATTCTTATGTATTATGACAGTATGGTTGTTTATTAATAAAGATGATCATCTTTTCTATCCTCATATTTCCATATGTAGTCAAAATGTATGTGAAAGTCTTAGAATCTGTGTTAAACTTAAGCATTTTAAAGGCCATTGGAAATATGTACAAATTGACCTTGAGTCTATATCGTTAAGACTTAAAGTTTAATATGTATATTTGTGGACATTAACCTGACATAGGGGGATATAAGTATTTAATCCCATAAAGATGTTCTCTGATGTTGTTTAGCATTCAATGAGAGAGCATAAAGGTTTTTTGTAATGTAGTTTAGCATTTAGTGAGAGAAAACAAGATTTCTCTAATACAGTTTAGTATAAAGTTTAGAGAAATCGAGACCTACAAACGATGAGATGATGCATTTTAGATTATATAGATATCATCTTAGTTTCCCACACTCTATTTTCTGATTCATGTTAGTAAGGTATTAGGTATTCATGATTGTATAGGATTTGTGTCACACATAAAACAAGTTTTTGATATTTTTCGGTATTGGAAGCCTTACGGGACATAATGATGGACTTTCATTAAGTTTGGATAAACTGTTTTTAAACTAGGTACCAATTTAGTAATTTACCTTAACCTTGTTTTAAAATAGTTTTAAACTTGAGTTTAAACTGCAATTAAGTATTGTCCAAGGGGGAGAATGTTAGTAATTTTCCATTTGGTGGACAATATTTAATTGTGGAATTTTCAACTTTCAATTACTTATTGATTAAGTTATGTAATTTTGATTCGAATAAAGATAATAAAGTGGCTCGATAAATGACCTAATATAGTTGTCCGAAGTCCAGGAGAAAATGGATCCCAATTAATATAGGCCGGACTCATATTGAGCCTATAATGGGGAAGCTGGAACCTATATAAAAAAATTAAGGTCTTCTGTAGTTGCTCAATTTGTTCGTGAGAATCAGGATTCTTTAACCCTTTAGGAGAGCTCACATTTTGAGAAAATTGTAGAAAAATATTGAGCACATCTTGGTGAGGAGTTTTGGTGAAAGTCCCGGTTGATCGGAACTCGTTTCAGTCTCGAAAAGCACCTCAGAATGTGTGATAGAATCGAAAATAGGTATTTTGTAGTTATTTCATTTATTTCCCTTTAACGTACGATCCAAGACAAATACTAAGGCGCTTGTTATGTATTACAAATTATTATTTGGAAAAATTTTAAATGGAGGATGAATTAGTTAGTTGGATATGGATAATGCATTTGTGCAAAGAAATTTGTTAAATTATATGAATCAAGTTATATCGTATCACTATAAGAAATTAATACAATCCGTGAAGTTTTATTAATAAAACGTCACAGATTGTAAAGAATTTTTGCGACGTTTAAAAAACGTCACAAAAAGTTTGAATATTTTGTGACGTTTTAAAAAACGTCACAAATTTATGATACTTTTTGCGGCGTTTTTTTTATAAAAATGTTACTAAACAAAAACTAGAACGTTTTATTGAGTAAAACATCGCTGAAGCTTAAGCAAACGCGTTTGGTCTTAAAACATTTCCCTCCTTTTGTTTCGGCCAAAACTAAGGAAAAACTCAAACACTTTTGTCAAATGAATACGTATTTACGTGCATGTAGATGTTCAGTTTTGTTTGGTATAACAGAGAAAATGGAGACCACGAAATTAGCACCTATAGGATGCTACAAGTGTGGGCATCCAGGCCATTGGTCTTGTGACTGCCCTGATTCAAACCCCAACACCAATCCCAATCATACCACTGCTTTTCTTCAAACAAATTCAACACCGAAATTCCTAAATATGCCGCCGCCGATAAGCCCAAGAAAGTACCCAGAACCAGACCCAAGCTTACTTCTGAAATCCTCCTCGGAGACGACGACGACCTTCGATATTTGCTTCGCTATTTCCCTCATCACTTCAAGTATCACGACCGCGGACACGAGGTACTTTGAACCTCACCCATAGGTAATTTACCACTGTTTCTCTAGATTCGATTTCTTTGTGTCGGGTGATTTGAATCATAAATGAGTTGGTGGTTTTTGTGCGTGAAAGATTTAGGGAACTTGATTCGATTGTATAATGAATGGCACTCCCAATGAAAGCAATGAAAGCAAGGTAATTCCTTTCGTGTTCTTTCTTCTTGTTATTGCTGCTTGTTTCATAATGAGATACGTTGTTGTTTCTATTGAGTTTGTTTAGGTTTCTCACTTGTTTGTGTTTTGCTGCTTGGAGTTCGTATTCAGCAGGACCGATGCTTGATTTTTAGGCAAAAACGTTTTTGTGAACAGGGCTTACTGTGACCTAGGATTTTGAATTATGGTTCGAAGTAAAATGGATTTATCCCTCTCTCTTTCACTCTGTCACTTACTCTTATCATGTTTTTGAGTATAATCCTTGATTTTCCAGTTCTTGTTGTTGCTTGTTATCCTTCATCTTAGTGATTCCAAGCCTTAAAGCACAAAAAAGGTCGCAAATTTAAGGAATTAAGAAGATGCCTAAAGGTGGGCATGGAGTTATCGCTTTTGGTGATTGGTCTTAGGACGATGAACGTCTCTAATGCTCTAGCTAACCTCACCTTATTGAAGGGAGTGTAACATCCCGTTACTGTTAGCAAGGGTATTATGGTAAATTGGGACAGACTGGTAGGATTACACTGCATTCATTGACTGAGCATGTTACTGGCCTCTAATTATAGAGGGCTAGGTTTATTGCATATGCATTTATTCATAGGTACATGCATTCATGATTTTCCGGTATTGATTGTGAGTATGAACTGAC
>JANKYF010000005.1:38406072-38417273 GCA_029829435.1 Erythroxylum hondense | reverse complement strand
AGTTAAGGTTTTAAAAAATACAGATGATATAAGTTATATATAAAGTTTACTCTAAGTTAAAGTACTTTAATATTGGTATAAAGTATAGCATGCTCTGTAAATTAGAATTGAAAATATTAAGAGATTGATAGTACTTTTGACCTATGAAGAAGTATCAAATTTATACTATTTGATGTAAAGGCCTTCTTAAATAGAAAAGAAATTAAATTACGTTAGGAGATATATTTACATTTTTCAGTAATGTAAATCTGTTTAGGAACAAATGTTAAAAAAAATTATGAATAAGTTTGAATTAAAAATATGAGGAAAGTTAAAAAACAAATATATAGAAAAATTGATTATGTAATTATAAAGAATTAAGAATTAAATTTATTAAGTGATTGAATACTTAAAAAAAGAATTATGTACTAAGTTTGAAATTTGATGTAGAATAAAAAAAAGAAACATTCATACCTCTAAATAGGCAAAGATATAATGATATATACAATTGCGCCTAGTAAAGATGGATCTTTTGCCAATAGTTCTTCTCTAATTTTAGTTCTTGTAATAGTCCAATAATCTCCATGTTAACTAGTCATGCTCACATTTTTTAGTCCTCACTTACGTCAAATGCAAAACAGACCTCTTTGTAGAAAGATACAATTATGGGCTGGCTAGTATAAAAAAAGCTTATGATGTTACTTATTTTTTTCATTCTAAGTTTTCTTTTCTTTACTCTCTCTTTTCAATCTTAATTGATTTTCATACATTTTCTTAGGTATTAAAGGCATAAGAGTAATGAGTTTATTGTCCTTTATAAAGATGTACCTATTCTTGAAGCCTATATGTACAATCTTCTTATCATATTATTATAGCCTTTACAATAAGATGTGATCAACTTGCATAAATATAGTCACACAATACCTTATTTTGATACGTTCCAATAGAAATATAAATCAATACTTGTTCACCTTAATTTCTCTACTTACATTAAGCTAATGAAGCTTGTATGGCTTCAAATTCTTCACAGTAACAAACTTAACTTTTTTATAAGAATGATATTAGCTACTTTAGTATAACCTCCTCCATCCATAATTATACTGCATACCTTGTTATGAATATAACATCTAGTATAAAATATGTTCTACCTTTATTACCCTAATTCAGCCTCCTTTATTTGAAGACTGAATGCTCTTCAAGCAACAAGACTTAATTTTCTTTAAGTGACAAGTGCATCACCCTAAATATCATAGTCAATGGCTTCTGTATATAAACTTCAAGTGTTAGCTTAGTTTTTTTCATAATCACTAGCACTTTCTACCTTTCTATCATCTTTCATGATTATAACCCTTTTATTTAGGCATTGGCATACAATATGTCATGCTTCTAAACAATAAAAATATTTAATTTCTCTATTTTGAGAGTGGTTATCATTATTTTTACTTATGCCCTAATTGTAGATATCATCTTTGGCTTCAAGTGACTCAGTCTTTCATCATAAATATTTTGACATTCCTTTGTGTCGTAATCACCTATTCACTTTCATTACCATATGCATAATCTGTTTTAACTCTACATATTGCTATAATTCTATTACATAACTATATCTATATCTAATCCATTTAACAATCTTGTTATAGTATCTTCTCTATCTTCCTATATATTGGCTTGGATTATGACTACTTCCATCTCTTTATAATAATCATCCATACTTTTAATTGTCATGTAAGGCTTTGTAACCTATGATGCATATCCATAAAGTAGTCTCCTTCATATGAGAACTTTCAATTCATCCAATATCTTAATGGATCACTCACAATTTCTCTTCCTATTATTCACAAACTGATTCCACTAAACAAAGGAATAATTAGTAGTTGGCTTATGACTACTTCCATTTCTTTATGATAATCATCCATACTTTTAGTTGTTATGTAAGACTTTGTAACCTATGATATATATACGTAAAGTAGTCTATTTCGTATGAGAATTTTCTAGTCATCCAATATCTTAATGGATCACTCAAAATTTCTCTTCCTATTATTCACCAACTGATTCCACTAAACAAGGGAATAATTAGTAAACTTTACTACTTTTAGCTTTACTTTTTTCTCTACAAAGTAATTATAATAATAATAAATCAACTATATCTTTTCCTCCCTCTCCAAATAAGTTTTAGGATTATTTATACTCTTAAAGCTAGATAGGATCATCTTAATGCTATCAAGATTTCTATCCACATCTTCTCAAACTCTAGGATCACTTCTTTGCTCCTCAAGCATGTCCAAATCCTCTCCTAGTCCTAAACATATTCCCTTTAGTCTTTAGGTTAACATTATCAACACTAACATAATCATTCTCCTTATAAACTTACTGTAGTTATTGGATCATGCCTAATGTACCTTCCTTTATTAGGAGTTTAGAGATGTCATCTTCCTTGCAATTCAACAATATATTTTCTAACCTATACATCATATTTCATCTTCTCAATTAAAAGTTGTATCTCTCCTCTTTTGGTGTTGAAAAGCCTTTATAAGGCATATTTGGAAGTTACAAGAAATGTTAGTAAAGCAGTTTTCTCAGCACTCTCTCATGTGTTTATTCTCAAATATAACAAATCACTCATCTCACTCTTTATTTGACTTTTTTCTTATGCTAATCTAACGCTCTCTTGCCCTTTTTTATTCTTTATTTTTTTTTACAAGTTCTTTAAAGAGGTAGGCAAATTCAAACAGTGAATTCAACCTAGCAGAGCCTAAGAAACCCAATAAACTAATGGATAAAGAAAAAGAATAAAATACAAGTTAAACATGATGTAAGAAATTTAAATAAAACAAGAAAAATAGGAAGAATGTCAAGTTGACTTAGAAAATTTCTTCATTGTACCCACATAAATTTCCTTTTATTTTTTCTTTTCTGATGCAAATAATAGAGTTTGAAACAAGTGATTATGAAAGGCACAAAATTAAGTGATTGGTCAAAATCCCTAATACAATCAATAGAGATAGATAAATCCTAAGGCAATGAAGGAATATTTAATGTTTAGTTGAAACTTCAAAGTCGAGAATATGCAAAAGAATAAACAAGAAGTAACCGAAAAAACTAAAATTTAGACATTAGATTCAAATAAAATTATATGAAGAACAAAAGGATAACCACAGTTGATTTAGATCGAAACTCTGATACTAAGTTATGTGAATCTACCTAAGAATAAACCATTAAGAATTAAAGAACAAGTTTGAACCAAACCTAAGAAACTGAATCAAATATAAAAACAGAATTGACTTGTTAATTATAAAGAATCAATTTCCATAAGCAATTGAAAATCATATAGAAAAGAATTCTTTGATAAATTTGAAATTCAATGAAGATCAAGATAAAGAAGTACTCACAGCTCTCAATAAATAAATATGTCAGATATTTTCTAAAACCAAAGTGGAATATTCCTTCATTATAAAACAAAAGAGTAGGGATTTTAAGTAACGGACATGTCTAGGAAATGAACATGTTTATTGTTATGTTTATTACTAAAATTTTAGCAACTGTGGGAACAACCTAGGATATAGTTGTATTGAATATTGCACAAGTTGGTACATCACTATATTAGAAGTAATGTAACTTTTTGTAACTTTAGTTTTGCATAAACATACAGAAATGGATTGTAATTTGATCATGCATGAGACCATATCCAGTAAAAGTAAACCTTTTAACACTAATTCTTCTTGAATGCTAACTCTTATCTCCAATAAACACATGCAATCAGTCTCCTTGATTAATTAATTTTTCTCTAATTTTAACTTTTGGTTCCAGTAAGTATATACAATTAATCTCCTACTTAGCTAGTCATACTTGCATCACCAACATCTACTTGGTATACATATAACATTTTTCCTACTCTTCAATGTCTCTTATAAGTGTAATAATTTTTTTTGTTAAATGGATATAAGAAATAATCGAGGACTAATGTCTTAAGAAAGCCACTGATCTCTGACCAGTTTGAAGTAACAATCAAAGCCCCAAAGCTGAGTCTCCTCAAGAAATCATCGAGTCATAGCTGAGGAATCTCACTTAGCTAAGAAATCTGCACATTATTTAGCCTTACGAAAAATATGTTGGAGAGAGCAACACCAATCTCTTGCAATCAACGTGTTGATGTCCCCAACAAGAATAAACATAGGATGTGAACTGGGTTAAGAAGTCATCATAAGATTAACTACATCTTGAGAATCAGATTCAACAATATCTTTTCGGTAACCATGATTCCAAACCAAAATTTAACCATGCCAAAGTGCTTGCAACTCGACTGCAACTTTAGAAGCATGACCAATATATCCCAAAAAGTCAATAATCTAGCGTCCGTGCTTATCACAAATCAGATCTTCAAATCTAGCATCACTAGGATTACCAAGAGCACTTCCATCCACACTTAATTTAGCAAAACCCATCGGAGGACTGTGTCAAGAGATCCACACACTGGTATTGTTTATAGGGTAAGAACTAGTATGATAAAAGGCCATTCAACATTCATTGATTAACATGGTATGTCAATGACATTGACCAACGATGGTAATAGCTTCATTTTGAATAACATCCTTACTTCTAGTGCACCACACAACCCAAGCACCAGTAACAATATTCAAGACATAGTCATAAGACTAGTATCAAGGACATGTATGTTAATCCATTCATCAACAGAAGACGAGAAAAAACACCATGAAATATTTCCAAGAATTTGGTGCCAAAAATGCTTTGCCCACAGACAATCTCTAATGGCATGAAGAGTTGTTTCATTACTTTTACCATATCGAGAACATAACGAAGATTGTGCAAAACCGATCATAACAAAGGGAATTTGTTGGTAAACGTTGCTACCTTATCTGCTAGAGAAAGAATCGAAATTTCTGAGGTAAGTTTAGTTTCCAAATTCAGCGCCATTATTTATGAGAGTCAAGAGGATATGGTAAACAAGTAAGGAACTCATGACTAGACTTAATCATGTAAGACCCTATAGAAGTTTCTCCCCATATCAAAACATCAATACAAGTACTATAAGAGCCACATGAATTGCTAAGATTCACTTTTGAACTTTAAGGTCCAAGGTGGTACTGATAATAGAGAACTCCCATTCACCATCCGATGAGAGTAAATCATGAATTGTAAGATCCCGATCCTATATGCTAATAGTATGAGTAAGACATTGGAGAGGCGCTTCACCAACCCATCTATCAAACCAAAAGAAAATAGTACGACCATGTCCCACACGCCATGCAAAACCATCTTTCAAAAAAGGGATAGCGCTTTGAATATCTTTCCAACAAGATGAAGCATTAGAGGGCATATTAGCCTTCAAAATTGGTTTGTAGCGAATGTATTTGCCCTGCAAAACTTTAACCCACAGTTTATTATCATCATGCACTAACAACCAAATAAGCTTACCAAGCATGGCAATATTATTGTCTCGAGCCATCCGAAGACCTAAACCTCCTATATTCTTGGGGCTACAAACCGATTCCCAATTAAGAAGATGGATCCCCTTGTCATTTCCTGAAGAACTCCATAGGAAGGATTTGCATGCCTTATCAATAGAATGGCAAACACCTGAAGGCATCCAACATGTCTGCATCGAGTAGAAAGGGATGATTGAAAGAGTTTATTGAACTAGAGCATGCCTAGTAGCTCTATTAAGCAACTTACTTTTCCAACCTTGAAGATGGCCCTGGATTTTATCAAGAACATGTTGAAAGTCACGGTTTGTCTTACCACCATGCAAAGGAACTCCAAGATACATCCCCAAATCCATAGTGAATTTAAAATTATACTGTCGATGAAGAGATTCCTTATGCCTGCTAGGGATGACAGGCGATTATAACGTCCTCAATTTTTGTGCATTAATGACCATACCAAAACAAGAACAAAATTGTCGCATAATAGTTAGAACAACCATATAATTGTTTGTGGTAGCATGAGAAAATAAAAGAACATCATTGGCAAAAAATAAGTGGGATATAGGGGGACTCATTCATGAAATCTTGATAGGCCTCCATTAAGATTTCAAGAAAGAGTGTAATAATTAACACGGGCCAATCAAAGAATTATAGCTAATACTAATTCAACAAGTTTTGGTGTGCTTCAAAGTTTTCTTCATTCATAATGGCACCGTTTGAAAAATGGCTTCACGTTCCTTTTGTGACGTGATTATATGTAACACTAGTAGTACGTACAAGAAACTTTTGAATAAACTAGTCAACATTTGAGTTGCGACGTAATCTGATTATTCGTCATGAATCATGAAGAATACGTATTTACAAAATTTAATTAGTTAGAAATAAATAAATATGACCTTGTCTTTGAATGAAAAAATATAAAGGGAATTCAACAATATAAATTAGCATCTCATAATCTATCAGTTGAAAATGAAACATGACCTCCAAAGATCCGTCTAATTGTTAAAGAAAAACAACTTAGAACTTCATTGCATGTGTTGTCATGAAAATATAATGTACAAGGGTTGAATGAGTTGGCATGCGATTATCCAGTTAACTATATATATACATATAGATATTAAAAATGATATGAATATGTATCAACCAATTAACTTCCATCAGTGTCCACGTACCATAATCTTACTTAATTATTGTAATTAACAAATACAGATAAGTAGGATCATGCCTTAACGATCCCGTGATCATTCCATGGATTTGATGAAACTGTCTCCAAGTCAGTACAAGCACTCACGTTTTTATCTAGCAACATGTCACTAGGGACCACATTATTGATCTCTTAATTAAAAAAATTAATTAATTGGGCTAATAATATAATTAGGGGTGTTGGTCAGGACAAGAAGGCAATGTCTGGTGTAATTTTGGGTGTAAATTAAGTAAAACTTGTCATCACTTGCTTGCTTCAAGATCTCCTCCAAAATATATATTTAGTACACCACACATCGCGCTTACTACGGCCAAATCTGATTCACATCCGGATCAATGTGGACGAGACCTGATTTCATTTTCAACTTTCTGTCACGTGCCTGCTTTCTGCGTATACTACCTGTGCATAATCTTTCTTTGCATGGAGAGCTTGACCCTTTTTTTCCCTTCTTTTTATTCAGTATAAAATACTCTTCTGAGTTTTGATATAATCAATTAAAGGCAAGGATCCATAATGAAATGTTATACAGGTATAGATAAAAACACTTAGGCAAGTCTCTTATTAAAACTTAGAAGATCAAACTTTTAGATCCCTTGATGGGAATATTTTGATTGATTTCTCCAATCCCAAGTTAGCGAGTATGTATAGTATATATATGTAGGATTATTTTGGTTGTCTTCTCCAATCCCAAGTTACTTTATATGTCGATCCCAAGTTAGATAAATTAATTCAAGTCCTCAAGGACAAGATACGTTACAAGTGATTGTTTATATGTTGTATATTGTGATTAGAGCATTGGCGTGGCGATAAGAAAAAGTTAATTAAAGTGCACCAAAACAAATTTCTAGACTGTTTAAATATATCTGTATCTGATAGGCAGGCAAGCCACAACAGTAGGAAGGTGGGGTCACACTTTTAATAGACCCATTATATATCTTGACCGCTTAGTTTGGATTAAGCATTAAAATATTATCTTACGGTAAAGTCAAGGGTCAAATATTTGCATTACTGTCTGTGTCTCCCATGTATATCTCGCAGTCGTAACATTCTCCAAAAACTCCTCTTCCCTGCACCAAGCACTATGCTATGCTCCCTCAGTGCACCCGCCTCCACCCTCACATTTTTCTCATATTTTTTCTTTTGTTTTAGAATTGAAAGAATAAAACATAAGGCTGCACTCTTACTTGTTAATGTTCATACTGGATAATGTATGATTTATTACAAACATAGGAAAAAGCGGACCTGCTTTTCTTCTATTTTTTTGTCAAATTGTTTCTTCTAGCATCGAAGGTGAGATCGACTAGGCGAGATGACTCTTAATTGCTTTACTTTTTATATTCCAATTTTTTATCAGTTCCGAGACACCTGATTGCTCCATTCACTTCATTTTTCTGCCAATATAATAAATCTGTTCATACATTATTTCTTCTCTCTGTTGGGTTCCTAACCATCAGATCATACATTCGATGTGTTTTTTAAATTGGCAATTTGCAGTTCAGATGAGAACATATTTTGAGCTACGATAACTTCTGTTAGGTTCTCAGCCATCCGATAGCATGACTGGTCGGTTAGTTGGCTGGTCAAAGTGGTCCACTGTTTTGACACGTAACATTTCTCACGGTGTAAGCAAAGGGGTACTGCACAAGTGTCAAAACGGGAGACGTCCTGAGTAGAGAACATTGTGATGAGGTGTCAATACGTCAGCTAGACAACTCTTTCTTTTACCCAACAATTTTTCTTGATTTGGGCCCTCGACTGGTTTGTCTTGGTATGAACTTTCGCCGATTTGCTGGCGTGGTTATCCTTTTATTTTTCTAATGGAAAAGGGTCAGTTTTAAATTTTCTCTTTATTGTAAAATTTTAAACAAATTAATTAATTTGTATAAATGTGACAAAATAAGCTTCGACCACAATAGAACTTAATTTTGTTGAGTTAGTGATGGGCAGACTTGGACATTTGTATAAAAGTTTGGACTCACAATAAGACTTAAAGCCGGTGGCTCTTGCTTGAACATGAGTCTAATCAGGATTGGGCAGTTGGATGCTTAATCGAATTTGAATTAATTCTAATTATTTTTATCTAAATTTAGATTTTAAAATAATTTTTAACATTTAATATATTTGAGCTTTAAGTTAAATTAGAACTCGAATTCAGTTTAAAATTCGTAAATGAAAAAATTGATTTTAATCTAAAATTCAATCAAATTAAACTGTATCTTTTGACTTCAAATCAGATTAAGTCCATTAAGTTTAAGATAAAAGGCAATGCTTGTGTTTTTGCAACAATTCCCTGGATTATCATAGATTTGTTGAAAATTGAAGGGAAAGTCACAACTTATTCAAAATTTGAAACATAATTAAGGTTGGAATAGGGTACCTATCTTTTCCTTAATCTAACAAGTGCCTACAATAGAAGGGACAATATCATTTTAACTTTTTCAGGTTTAGCTATTTTGCATCTTACAGTTCAAATATATTATATATTGGTTTATGCCCTACAGTTAATCGCTTTGGTTATAGTTCAGTAATAAAATAATTTAAAGGCATTCTTTATCTTAAATATATATGATAAAGTCTATGAGATAATTGTACATTACAAATGAAATTATAATAACATTATAATTATGAGATTCATATTGTATTTATGCATTATCCCTAAATTATTCCTAGTCATTATTCTATTGAGATTGGATGTTAATATAACTAAAAAAAGATTAGCATACGTTATGTTTTTCTTTATGAAGGAAGTAGTTGATCTTACAAGCTGAAATATGAAAATATTTAAGCAAACATGTAAGTACTTGTTAGATAATAAGTTCACTGAACAGATTCGATATGAGAAATCCATTTGAAACATTACGTGTATGCCTATAGAATTCTTATTATGATGATTGTATAAATGATCATTTGACTTCAAGTCACTAAAGTTATTTTGTATATGAATTATTATGTTTTGATACTACTTATGACCTATTTAATTATGCGTCAGTCAATCCATAGTCATTGGATATAACATAAATTATATAGAGGTAATTGTGTGATTAAGATAGATTTATCACCCTCATTAAGTGTAACATGAACTATATAGAGATAATTGTGTGATTAAGATAGAATTTATCACTCATGTTTTGTTGTTCTCGATTAGTACTGATTCGGGAAATCTTTACCCAAAGTGGAATGATACTTTGTAAATAATTTACAAATGTTATTATTTGAATCGATAGCTAATAGCGGAGAACTAATATAATTGGACTAAAAAAGAGTAAATATTAGTTCCATGCTTTGTCTAAACGGAACATTATATAATGAAAGAATTGAATTATTAAAAAAAAATCATGCACAGAAAGAATTGAATTATATAAAAAAAATCATGCACAGAAAGGTTAATCAAAATCACTTTGACATTCCTAAATATTTAGGTAATCATGATGCGTTGCTAGACATTAATCTTAATCTATGATTATAAATTGTTTAATTGAATAATTAAAGATAAATTAAAAGGAGTTTTAATTTATCTAATTCGAATTATGCATTATAATTATAATTTATAAATATTGTCGGCGTTTTTTGGAACCTAATGGGTCTCACATAAAGAATGAGTTGAAAAGAGCAAAGATATTTTAATCAAGTTGAATTTGATTTAAAGTTTGAGAAACTTTATGATTAAATCTGAGATATTTAATAAATAAGGATCAATACGAGATATTGATCTAATATGGGCAGTATTTAATTAGAATTATATTCTAATTAAAGTTTAATTGAAATTAAAATTTAATTTTAATTAAATAACTAAAACGTCCAAAACTTATAGTAAATAGGCTTAAATTTTAATAGAGCTTGCATTTCTTACCTAAACCTCCCTGTAAAAGTTACAGAATTCTCTCAACCTATTCTATGGATATCGTTAGAGATTAAAAATTTGTGTGGCTACGATAGTTGAGACATATCGATTTTGAAAATTGTTTTAAAGATACAACAAGAAAATGATCAAGCTTCGAAATAAGGTACAAATTAAGTTTTCGCTTTATTATGATTCATGATAATCATTTTATAAAATTAAATTGATATTGAATTTTGGGAAACTAATTTATGAAAAAGTTTTGTAATTATTCTGCTGAGATTCCAACACTATAAGTAGAACTTCACTATATTAGTGTTTAAACAAGAAAGGAAGAAAAATATAACAGAATTGATATTTAATTTGCAATTCCTAATCTTATATATTTTTAGCACTGAGACTGAAGCTACCGACGCTAGTTCTTATAAAAACTTCACCAAGTTTGCTTGTTAAACAGGCGTTGCATTTCCATTTTGACTTTGTCGATCCCTTTCCAATCTGTCACAACACACTCCGAAATGAACAAATCAGTTATGGGTTTATTACTCTTTTCTCTTGTCCTCCCTGTTTCTAAATACGTACAATTTCTGTGTTCACAACCATGATTTTGTTGATGTCTGTCTTCGTTTACGTTACATGTATTTGGATTTATTTATATTTCAATTACTTTTTACAATAAAGATAAATTCCAATCAAGTTGTGTATATTTCAATTAATTTATTCATCTGAGTTATTAAAA
>JANKYF010000005.1:38360106-38371724 GCA_029829435.1 Erythroxylum hondense | reverse complement strand
AAAGGAGACAACATGGATCTATTCCGTGATCGTCCATCCGGTCGCTCTTAGTATATATACTTAATAAGTAGTCACAAGCGCGGCCGCCTGACAAACTATTGCATCAAAAGATTGGGTCAGAAGTAGTCACAAGCGCGGCCGCCTGACAAACTATTGCATCAAAAGATTGGGTCAGAAGATTGCGTGCATATCGCGCTGATTTGGGTGGTCAGAAGATTGCGTGTATATCGCGTGAAGACACAAAATTCAATAAACAGAAAGAACGAAAGAAAAAGAAAGAATACAAGCTGCTGGATTAAATAAATGGATAAATAAATGGACGATGGGGATGGATTGCGTGGTCGTCCATCCGGTCGCTTTTAGTATATATACTAAATGAGAAAGACAACAACACATACATAGACACCGAGAGAAGAGATGCCACAATTTTCCTGTTCTAATATGACACGAATGATTTGTCTTACCTTTTTACTGTCAAATAATACGCTGGAGCGATCATGCTATAATGACTACGCAGAAACTTAATTACTTGGTCATTTGTTTTTAAGCTTACTCACAGTATCTCAACAGAGTGGAGATCGCAGATATTCTAATTCTAATATAAAAAGGCTCGAAGTAGGATTATGGAAATTGAGATTTTGTTTTTTCATTTTGGACCAATGAGGGTTTTAATCTATACATGAAATGTTGCCACTTTAGGGGACTTGTTATTGGTGTAATGTTGTCATTTTGATTAATGGGTGAGTCTTTTGTCTCCCCAAATTTTGTATTCCTCTTTTACCTTTAATCAATATTTTTTAATTTCTAAAAAAATTTTATATGACCCCAACTTTAGGGTTCCATTCAACTCTTAATGTTCATGCTTTGATCTAATCATACATATGAATCTTTTGCATTCACTATTTCAAATCTTCTATGTTTGTTACTTCAATTTAACACAATAAGCACACAAATAATTATTAGGAAAACTAAAATCTTGAATTAAATATAAGAATCAATTTAAAACAATAACTCTATGGTTTATCCCACCTAGATCTATATCCTAACGAGCTTATACTAAAAAAAAGAAAACTTATAATAAATAAAAAAGAAAAAAAAATTAAGAATAGGTTCTCATGAATCTTGAATCTTTATGTTCTTGATTGATTTCTTGCTTTTCTCTAAGATTGACTCATTCTTGACGAGTTCTTTAATCCCCTTTGTCTGTCCATTTTTCTTTTCACATTCCTTAAATCCAAGCCTCACTTTATGACTAGTTCTAGTCCTTATAGATAACTCTCTCTTGTTTTACTATGTGTCTCTTCTTTTATCTTAAGAAATCCTAAAATTTTGACTAATATAGAACTAATATAGGACAATGTTGACCTTGTCTTATGTTGTTGCTCTCGTAGCATCTTTTCTATAATCAAACAGTATTAATATGGGTCAATAGTATAGGTTTGTATTTACATCGTGTTACTAAATATAGGAATATGTTTGTGGCATATTCATTCGTGTGCCAAGTCATCAAAGAAGGTGAATACACCATCATGAAACATGGGGGTCACAAAGGATAGTGTTTGGATCATGTTTGTAACACCCTACTCTTATAGGATACATACCCGACATTTTGGAGAATAACCAAATATGTACCCCACAAAGGTGACATACTAAAGCAGTTATGACACTAACTTAATCATGAGATCATCATTTAATACGTAAATATCATAATATTTAAAAACCCAAAATTCCTCATTTCATTGCATAAAACCGAATATACATTGTAGCTTTACAAACATCCATAAATGTACATGATCAAAAACTAATAAGAGTTTACATCTTTGTATACCGAACACGCTATATACATGAGGAATTATACAAAAATTTTATCTAGATCCTTCAGTCTCAACTAACCCATCATTAAGCCATTTCTTCTATCTAAAAGTACAAGAACTATGCCGCTTCTAGAGTTTCTTTGTCACTAGTCTCCTCTTAAACCTGAAATGTCAATATTGTAATTTTGATGAGTTTTGCAAACTCAACATCCTTGATGGTTCACTCATATCACATAACAAACAATCCATGCAATCACATAGTTCATATGATAACAAGTATCATCATGTAGCATCACAAAACTCTTTGTTCACAATTTCCACATTTCTCATTCAACATAATTCAATAATCAATTTAAATCATTTGAAGCATACATATTAAATGTATATGCAATGCTCATGAGACTCATTTTTGATTATTACGATGTTGTGACTGAGTTCCTATAACTTTTTCGTATCCATTGTAGATATTGGGCTCATTGACAACTGTCCCTTATCCGTTGGGGATACAAGGCTCATTATACACAGTGAGCCTTTGGCTCTCACATTATGAGTTTTAAGCTCTTTTTTGGTGGCTACTTAGGTCATAACTGTCATTATCTATTCATGCATTCATGTAACAAAATGCATCAAATCACATAACATCAATCAATCACTTTATTTCACTTTACACATTCACTTTCACATGTCATCGGACCTAAGTCTGGCATTCAGCGGTTATGTTGAGTACACTTATTTATTTCATATTCACATACAAGGAGCACTTCTAATATATATAATTCATGCATCAAATGCCTCGGGCATTCAATGTCCAGAATCAACACAACCAAATTCATATAATAATTCAATATAGAATTTAAAACAAACAATTAATCGATTGAGACCATCTAGGTTACTTACAGTTTGCTCCAAATAGTTATTACCTCGAAGTCTCGACAATGTCTGGATGTTGTCGCTCTAAATACTCTTCTATATCATGCAACATACACTTACACATATCACAACTTTGCATGCTTATCGACGATCCTAGGTATGTTTCCTTTATTCGCCTCTCATGATCATTCAAACTTTATCATTTGTATGTGTCTAGCTTATTCTTATGTTTATATCTCAAGAACACTTGGTTAATTTAATATCATAATTTAATTACTCGTCAATTCTTTTCTAGCAGTATATGCTCTCATAACACCCAATTGTCATTCACCTTTACTTAATACATATTACTCAAGTATTTCGATTCACAGCTACCATCATATGAATATCTTCATTCCCATTATACTTATGCCTTTGGTACTTTGATATCAACAATTCATCCACTAAGTTATAACATCATCATTGATCATCCCAACTTTTCTCAAAATAGATTTTCGGATCAATTTTGCATGGCCTTTATGACAAGGGAAATGAAGTATTTAGGCAACACCTTCTTCTGAAAAAATATTCCTCTATGTCTTAATTTTCTAATGAACTAAAGTCCATATAATTAGGTTAAGCATTATACAAGTTATACATAAAATACTTCAGACTATTCTCACATCATGACAGTACACAATACTCAATTTTAAGCTAGAATTTGAAACTCTTATAGACAGAATTAAAATTAGATTCTATCATGAAATTAATAGCCATATGTCGCTAGTTTAATCTAAACTTAAAATCTTTCCATTTAGATATCTACAGATCAAGAAGTGGCTAAAATATAGATGCCTATTCAGTGAAAACACTACATTTAACATATTCCGACACACTTCATCATTTTCATCCTAAACTCATCAATTAATCATTATCAATCCTTTCCTAATGATTTCAGATGGCCATGAATTTGGTGTAGAGGAAAGACATGGAAGATATAGAAAAATATATAAAGAATCAATTAAAAGAAATTACACATCTTGTTAATAAACTAACTTTAGAAAATAACTCCAAATTGATGCAAGTATAGATATATGGGCAAGCTGCCTTCTAGCACAACCACCTAATTCAAGGAAACATCTTTTATGTAAAAATATCAATGTGACTTTTAGTCCTACTTAAAGTAAATATCCTATTCATGAGAAAGAAACACTTGCATGTATCAAAACTCTACGAAAATAGAGCGTTGATTTATATGTTCTTCTAAATAACAGATATTACATATACGTATATTATTTAAATGCCAGAGCTCATTTTTTATTTCTTAATTTTTTATTTCTTGTTTATATGATGTTATATCTTTTTCAATAAATTATTTATAAATTTCATGCATGAGGAGCTTATGGTTCAAATTTCAAGTCAATCGGAGGTCCAAAGAAGAAGTTATGATCAAAAGAGTGAAGGGTATTTAAAACTGTCAAACAACATTGCACTATCACTGTCACGATTGTGGTTATGCATGATCGTTTATTGCCTGTTGAATCCTCTCTGTCATGATCATGCTTGTGCACAATCATGCATTGTCTGATTTCTCCTTTCTGTCAAGATTGTGCTTGTGTATGATCGTGCATTGCCTGATTACTCCCTTTTGTCACGATCGTGCTTGTGCATGATCGTGCCCTACCTGATTTCTCCTTTCTGTCACGATCGTGCAACTCCTCTAAGGTTTCCTCTCTATCACAATCGTGACAATCTTTCCCAAATTTTACATAACAACTTATTTTCATCACTAGTTTATCTCTTTTGCTTAGTCTATCATTTCTAACTTTTTTCCTCATTATATCCTCTTCATTCCTACTTCCATTTCATCTCAATTCATTCACACACAAATCAAATTCTATGATTGATCATAAACATAAAAAAAACATATCATATACGCACAATTATCATATTTTATGCATATGTTCATCTTGACTAATACCTTCATTTCTTCTCTAACTTATCATTTTGATTCTTCCTATTTCAAGACAATACATTAGCCTTTTGTTTAACTCCAACTCACTTTAATTAATCTCTATAACACCCAAAGAGATCTAGTAAATACACCAAGAAAATAAACCATAAGCATATCATCTTTTTATGAAATTTCTGCACTCTTTTTACATCATCATAATACCAAAAATAGAATATCCAATTTCTTCTCATTTCAAGAACTCTATACTAGTCTTTTCTTTAACTTCAACTCACTCTAATTCTTCTCTATATAACAACTTATAATTCACATTTCTCATATACCCAAAACATAACTTATTTATATCATTCTTTCATTCACATTTCTTCACTCCTTTTATACATAAAAAAATTAATTCATAAACTCATCTCCATATTCAACTTTCAATTCTTATTAAAACATCATTTTCATAACCAACCTATCTCAAAAACATCTTTAACACAACTCATGATCTATTTTTCATCATATATTGAAAAATATGACATAATCCTACTTACTACCTCATCCACGTATCATCAATCTTGAACTCCTTTTTCACTATCATTTAATCTCAAGATATCATTGCAAATGCTTTTTATTAACCAACCCATTCATAACATTAATATACTAAAAGAAGAACATAAACTCATTTATTTCACCCACGTATAACATATATAAAACACAATTTTATGAACCTTTAAGTTCTAACTATCATTATGTATGTTTCATTCAACAAATCATAAAGAACCATATGATACTTAGTAAAAAGACCAACTCTTCTAAATCATGTGAACTCTAGCTTTCTATGATACACGATCATCAACAATTTAGGGTGGTAAGATTGGTTCTTCTTGTAGCAAATGAAGAAGATAACAAAATGATAGTAGCAAGAAGGGTGAGAGCAAGGCTTACGTTGATAGGGCAAAAAGAGAGGTTCGTAGGTAAAGAAGATGAAGAACGAAATAAAGAGAAATTAACAAGAGGTGAGGGAAAATGAATACAGTGAAAGATAAATAAAAATGAAGATGGTCTTTCACCTAGGAGAGAGTGTCATAGGGTGGATGCATGGTTTGGCAAGTGATTCCTACGGTCTTAATTGGTTCTCTTAAATAGCTACTCCACTTGTCTCCAGTTTCTACTCCAATTGTCACTCAATTTTCAATATCATATTCTCAACAAATCCTAATACCATTAGCCAATTATTTCAACTATCATATGACACTTATTTCTACTACCATAAATTAATTGTCTTGCCACTTAACATTTTTTCTAGTTCAAAAATACTCATAATTTCAGAAAATTCCTAAATTTCACCAAAATTTTAAATCATCAATTATTATCACCAAATCAATTTTCAAGATATAAAATTCACAATTCTCAATATAATCACATTTATAAATCAGTTATACCCGAAAATGTCAATGAATGCATGTACAATCATTTAACGTGCGCAATAATTAATATTCACATGTGTGTGTATGATATATTATGCATGAACATAAAATGCACTTTCTAACTTCTCAATAATCTCTAATGTATACTGTTTTAGAGTTCTAACCCTTAATATGGGATAATGAAATGTTACAATTCTCCCCTCCTTAAGAAATTTTGTCCTCGAAATTCTTGCCTATTTGTTTGAATAGGTGGGACTATTATCCCTCGTATGCTCCTCCGTTTCGCAAGTTGCTTCCTCGCTCGAGTGATTCTTCCAAAGGACTTTCACCAATAGAATTACTCGATTTCGCAGCTGTTTTGTTTGATATCCCACTATCTTGATTAGATCCTCAACATAACTCAGGTTACTAGCTATTTCAATCCCTTGAGCCAGTAATACATGCATTGGATCCGATCGGTATCTTCTAAGCATACTCATAAGAAGTGCATTGTGTAACTGAGACATCTTATTCGATAAAGCTAACTTGTATGCCAATGTTCCTATCCTCTCAATGATCTCATAAGGACCAATGTACCTAGGGCTCAACTTACCATTCTTACCAGACCTGAGCACTCCTTACTATGGTGATACTCTCAGAAACACTATATCTCCTACATTGTATTCCATATCCCTTCAGTACTGGTCTACATAGCTCTTATATGTATCATGAGTTGCTTTAATTCAACTTCGGATCAGTTTCACCTTATCTATAGTATCCTGAATTAGTTCTGGGCCTTCTACCATTCTTAAGCCCTCTTCATCCCAATATAGAGGCGATCAAAATTTCCTATCATATAATTCCTCATGCAGTGCCATTCCAATGCTACTATGATAGTGCTTATTATACGTAAACTCAATTAAAGCTATGTATTGATCTCATGCTCCTTGAAACTCCAATACACATGCCCTGAGCATATCCTCAACAATTTTGATTATCCTCTCACTCTGTCCATCTGTTTGAGGATGGAATGCAGTACTGAAGTTTAACTTTGTACCCATAGTTGACTATAAGCTCTTCCAAAATCTTAAAGTAAATCTGAGATCCCTATCTGATATAGTGGACACTGGAACCCCATATAGTCTAACTATCTCATTTACATATTTTCGAGCCAACTGATCTAGTGAGTTATTCTCTCTCACTAGTAAGAAATGGACTGACTTAGTTAATTTGTCCACCACAACCCATATAGCATCGTTTTGCCTTGGAGTCTTTAGCAATCTCATTATGAAATCCATAGTAATTCATTCCCATTTTCATTTTAGAATAAGTAACGAATGTAGCCTCCCAACTAGAGCCTGATTCTCAACCTTAATCTACTAGCAAGTTAAACACTTCACAACATACTTTGCTACTTGCTTCTTCATCCCTGGCCACCAGAAATGTTGCTTCAACGTGTTATACATCTTGGTAGTACCAGGATGCATAGCATAAGCGGTTATATAAGCTTTCTCTAGAATTTCCTTTCTTAATTCATCCACATTAGGCACACATAACCTTTGCTTCAGCCACAGTGTCTCATCTCTCAGTTCGAATTCATAATATAGATTCATTTTCAACCTCTCAATAAGTTTCATCATATCAAGATATTTATTATGTACCTTTCTGGTTATGTTATGCAACATCGGTCGTAACTTCAATATGGCTATTAAGGCCTCATTCTGGTCTAGATTTAACTCTACATTTAGAGCTCTCAATTGAATTAAGCTCAGTAACCTCGATAATTGAATATGAGCTACATTGCTATTCGACTTTCTGCTTAATGCATCTATCACCACATTAGCTTTTCCTACATGATACTCAATTGTATAGTCATAGTTTTTCAACAACTCTATCCATCTCCTCTGTCTCATATTTAATACCTTCTGACTTAACAAATACCTTAAACTCTTATGATCAGTGTCTATCTGGAATGTTTCTCCATATAGATAGTGTCTCCATATCTTTAAAGCAAAAGAAACTGCAACAAGCTCTAAATCATGTATCGGATAATTAATCTCGTGAGACCTTAATTGTCTCGATGCATATGCTATCACTTTGCCATACTACATCAACACATATCCCAATCCTTGATGCAAAACATCACTGTATACTACATATCCTCCAATTCCTGATATAATGGTTAACACTGGTGCTATAGTCAACAGATGCGTTAGTTCCTCAAATCGTTTCTGACAATCGGCATTCCATCTGAAAACTACATTCTTCCTCAGAAGTTTAGTCAGAGGGATTGAGATCAATGAGAATCCTTCGACAAAATTTTGGTAATATTCGGCTAATCCTAGGAAACTCCAGATTTCTGTTGCATTCTTTGGAATCTCCCACTTTATTACTGCCTCTATCTTCTTTGGATCCACTTGTATGCCATGTCTAGTTACTATGTAACCTAGAAACACCACTTGATTAAGCCAAAACTCACATTTACTAAATTTGGCATATAACTGTTTATCCCTTATAATCTGTAAGATTACTCTTAAATGCTCAGCATGCTCTTCTATACTCTTTGATTACACTAAGATTTCATCGATAAACAAACTTATAAAATGATCCAGGTAGGGTTGAAACACCTGATTCATCAAAGCCATAAAAGCAGCTAGGCCATTAGTTGTTGGAGTTATGTAAATATAGTGCCCTGGAAAGCAAGTGTATTTATTTACAACTTAATTTTCTTCCAATTACTTTTTGTAATGAACATATTTATTATTAATAAAACAAAAGAGTTTGGTTTTATTTATATGAGCATAATATAACTAGTCATAAGGTACCAGGCTTCTTTTGTAAGTAATATCCATATACATGGAGATGTATGAGAAATATGTATATTATTAGAATCTAAAATAATTGATTCATAGTTGAATAATCAAGTTGGTCACTTCATTATGGTTTAGACTATAGTGTTGCGATTTATCTCCGTGCAAGTAAAGGAGTTTACTTCAAGGAAATGATGAGTTTTATATCATGATAGTAGTTGACTATTGATAATGGCCTTATTAAATGAATATGAAATCACGTATGTTTTAAAGAATAAAGTAGGTTGTTACTTTAATCTTAAAATATACACCGTATAATTATTTTATTACGAATCACAATCTTGATGAGTGGTGAACTCATATATGTTTTATTATAATTCTTTATATGACAGGAATGGATTTTTACAGAGTATCAATCCAGTGTTTGCATGTTGGAATTATTAATTAAAACATGCATAAGGGAACATACACTTAAGTAAAGAGTTTATAATGATATCATCACTTCTATATGTTTTACAGAGATTGGTGATTAATCATAATATAGAGTAAAATAGGAGATCTAGAAGGAAAAATCAACATAAGGGCAAAATAGTAATTTTATTCTTTATTGTGTGGATGGCTATAATATTGTAGCGCTCCCTTACCGTAGGGTACACATCGGGACGCCCGCTGGTCGCTCCGACACGTAACCCACGATAAAGGTGCACTACCGAGCAACCAACTAAAATCCACATGGTATCAAAATAAAAATCACTAAAATTTAAAACCAATTTTCTTTCATTTCATTATCTCTAATCCATACAATTTATCCAAATACACTGTCTAAACACTGCTCAAAAGAAGCTAAATAGATCCTAATTAGGTCATCCCAAAAGATCCCAGCTGACCCACCTCTGCGCCATAGCTTCTCTTGCCGACGATCCACAAGGCAGAGAAGACTCTAACAATCTGGAGCTAGGAAACCTACTATCGCTGTCCTGAAAAATAATGCAATGTTGGGTGAGTTTGCGAACTCAGCGAGAAACCATCATCGATGGTCCACCCAACTCATGCATACACAGATAATATACAGATAATCACACAATAGCATATTCAGAATCATCACATGCATTTTTCAAATATAAGGCATTTCGCTTTTCACACATTTTGCAATCAATCATTTACATATGCGATGCGCATGTGACACTTTCATTTTCTTACGTTGTTGTGACCGTCTGCCTAAAACTGTCCCAGTGACGAGCACATTGCGTTGAGCCTGTGGCTCCGAATACGTTGGGCGTGATATGCCCTGATACATTGAGCCCGAGGCTCTAAAATACGTTAGACCTGAGGTCCTGCAGCGTTGTTAGCTACTCCGATCACAACTGTCTTTATCTGAACATACTTTTATGCATGAGATGCACGTGTTCCAATTGCAATTTATCCCATGTCCAATTCGCATTTAATTTCACACGTATAGCACTTCAATAACAAATTACCGATCCTTCGGACACCCTTGGCTCGAAACCAATTGCAATCAAACATATAACCCTCCATTTTTCCACATGGCATAAGCACGTAATTAAGCACACAAATATTGAGGAACCAACTAGGTTACTCACTTGTAACTTCCGAGCTAATACCGGGAAGTCTCAGTTACGTCGGAGGATCGACGCTCCACTGGTGCCTCTATACAATCAGAACACATAACATTACTAATTGTCCAATATATCGAAGTCAATTATGTACACTAAACAATTTAATTGCGTACCATACATATTTATGACATTCCCGACACTAATCCGAAATTTTCCCAATATCCATTCTAAAACCCGAATTCATAATCTCCAAATTGAAATAAATAGGGAACCAATTGAATAAACCTAACTCATCAATCCCAAATTTAAAAATCAAAATTTGGAAATTTTTGGGCATCCTCGCCGCGGAGAGCTACCGCACCTTCGTCGCGGCGTACGCGTCGCGCACATCGCAACGTAACCTCTCTCACTCACCGCGGCATGCGTTCCACGCTCGTCGCGACGTGCGGGAGCTGATCTGCTCGCTGCGGCGTGTTCTTCGCGCACGTCGCGACGTGCAAACCTAGCAACGCCCAAAAACCCAGATTTCCGACTTCTGCTACTTCTAAATCCCAATTTTTTCTTTTCAAAACACTCCCAAACAATTCAATATACATCAAACAACTAATTCCTAACTTATCAACACCAAAATAACCATTTTCCCTAACTTATCAACACTAAAATCAAGCAAATTCATCATCGAAAACCCTAACATATTCAATCATCAAATATCTAAACCAATCATCAAATATCTAAACCAATCATCAATATAACTCAATAAATCAACAAATCTAACTATCTAAGGCAAGAAAGAAGAAAACTTACTTGTTTAAACCTTCAAAAACTTCAAAGATCACCAATCCCTCAACTCTTATACACCCACGGCAACCACCAAACTCAAACCTAATAATAACTTCTCCAACACATGCCAAAGGAGGAACTTAAAGGCAAGGAAGGGGCAATTTTTTTAGCAAGAAAGGAATGGAACAAAGCAAATAGGAAGATCCACGATGGAGGAAGGAGCAACTTTCTTCTCTCAAAATCAAGGAGTATCATGGAAAGCAATTTCAAAGAATAGGGTTTATAAACTAAGGGAAAATAAGGGTGTGTTTGGCAATTTAATTGCCACAAGATTAGTCCAACAACCGAAATCCAATTTCTTATTCTAATTTCTCCCGAATTCCAATGGCTCTAAACCCTAATTCCTCAAATCAAAATTCTAATCT
>JANKYF010000005.1:37916577-37926793 GCA_029829435.1 Erythroxylum hondense | reverse complement strand
AGTAAGTATATGGTTATTATTTAGCGATTATTAATAACTATTATTAAATAAAAATCGTTTTATAAAAATAATATTTATTTTGAATTTTATAACTTGTTAGGTACATCTAAATATAAACTAATGGAAGTGGCCCATCCTAATCTAGGAACGTGTTTCTTTGTTGTCCCATTAGAGGAAATGGAGCCAACATGTTAATGAGCTCTTTTATGCTAGGAAGGTTGTAGGCAACTTTACGACAATGGGGACACATGCCAAACGGTTGATTCATTGACACGCACAACTCACCCCCTTAGCTGCCTCTTATCTTGTTCTTTGTTGCAAAGGTTGAATCCCAACTCAAAGGGCTCCTTACATTTTGGCCTGATGAAGTAACTGGGATGATGTAAATTAGGTACTTAGCGACTTGCTAAAAGGGAGGTGAACAATCCACAGGTTTATAAGAAGCCCATCTTCAAAGCTTATTAGGGGCTCAAGAATATTACTCCCACACTGCAAATCGTGAGATTCGAACCTTACACCTTGTTACAAATCTGTCCCTCCGGAATCTTGTTGCCTCTTATCTTGTTCTGTTCCTTAATCAATGCAGCCAAGCCTAGTATAGTTTCAGTTTTCACAACTTTTAGGGTTTGGCTCCTTATCTGATACCAAGGGTTGTTTAGGTTACACATTGGATGAACCAACACAAAGGGTCTGAGTCTTTTTAGGAAGACACGATGAAGCCTAGTTGTAATTCTAAGTGAGTTTCCATATATGATTCACGTTGTTCATGGAAAGCAAGCCTTTGACTTTAGAGTGCAAGCGACGCAAAGGTTGAAACTTGGGAACTACGTAAATGCAGGAAAAGCAATTCAAAGGAGCAAAGGATGTCAAGTTGCTGACCCAAGAAATGCGCTAGTCAATAGCAAACAAAAACGCGTTTGTTGATAAGTAATAATTCCACATTTATTTCCTAAATTTTAGTTATTTAATCATTGCAATAAAATAACAAATGATAAAATTAAAATAAACCAAATAATGTATTTAATTAATAATAAATCATGTTATAAGAAATACAAATAGAAAATCAAATCAATTTTCATGATTTTTATAAATTATAGAAAAATGTAGAAATTAAAACAAAAAACAAAAATAAAAACTTAAATAAAAGTAATTTTTCATAAATTTAAAAACAAAACATAAAATAAAAAACTTATTGGATGCAAAGATGCTGTTAGCAGCTCCTTGTAACGAAGCAAAGGGGGTAAAGCTGCTGTTTGCAGTATCAAAAAGTAAGCACATGAATGCAATCAGCTTCAAGCACCAACCCAACCAACTTCTCCGACTTCCATGCCGGTCAATGTGTCATACAATGGTCGATTTAAGGTCTCGGGTAGATAGAAAGCAAGTAGTCCTCCTGCAACCCCGAATACTCCGAACACTGCAAAGGGGAGTCCGCCGCCCATAACCACTATAAATGGTGCCATTATCGCTCCGAATTGTGCTGCTTGAGTTGTAACACCAAGTGCTGCGTTTCTAACCACAGTAGGAAACAACTCCGCTGTGTATATAAACAACAAATTATAAGTTCCGGCAGCCCCAAAAATCCCCAAAACCCCACAAATCATCCTCAAAGCTTTCCATGTTCCAACATTCTTCATCAGAGTCCCCGCCAAGCAAAAGAGTCCACTGAAAATTTGTGTTCCAATTGCTAATGGTTTTCTTCCAGTTTTTTCAAGCAAAAGTGTTGTTATTAAATATGCTGGCATTTCGGCTACTGCGTTGAGCAGAACAGTCGAGTAAATGTTGGTGTCAAGATTGACAGCGTTCAAGCTTAGGCCATAATACACAATAGACACGAACAAGTTGATGAACACAGTTAAGAACAAGCGAACACGGGTGGTTGGCCACAGAATTGTATCTATCAGAGAACTTTTCAGGGCTACTTTATTTGATCCATCAACTTCTTCCTTGCAAGCTTGATTCTTTGTTGTTGAATTGTTGTTCACTTCTTCGTCAAGAGCCACAATGACTCCATCAGGAAGGTGCTTTCCGTTCGATTTCGCAATGGAACCCAATACTTTCATGGCTTCATTAACTCTCCCACGAATCAGGTACCATCTTGGAGATTCAGACAGGAAAGGAAGAACAAGGACCAGGAATATGATAGTAGGTATGGAGGAGGCAACATAAAGTGTACGCCATGAACCAGAAAAATAGGCTATACCCGAAACTAGGGCAATTCCCATTGAGAAAAAATAGAATGTGGACATGCCAGCAGCGCCACGTTTTGTTGGACCTATTGGTTCTGTGGCAAGAACAAAGGCACAGAGACCAGTTCCACCGGTGCTTAAGCCAGTGAATAGTCGGAGAAGAAGATAGATCCAGTAGTTTGGAGCTAATGCTGTTAAGCAACCAAAGGCAGCATTCATGATACTTACCACTGTTAGAGATCCTTTCCTACCTAGAAAAGAGTCTGAAAGATGGCCAAAAATTCCTGCTCCTGAGAACTCCAATTCAAACAATTATCAGTCCTGATTTCAATTGAATTTCAACTTATTATTTGCCCAATCTCAGTTCTTCCAATTTTATGGCAATCATAAAAAAAGTTGGTCCAAGTACCACCTCACCAATGTATATGTACACATAACAAATGGGGCTACACTTTTTTAAAAAATAATTTGAGAAAACAACGTAGTTTTTGAGCTTCCCTCCCGACCCAGCCCCGTCAAACTCCTAGTCGGGTTGGGTGGGGTCAAGAGTGTCATTCTTATGAAAAAGATCAACTTTTATCATGTGTCCTCCAAAAGAATTATTTTATTCTATATCCATAATCTAATAAATTCTTATTCTTATTTTTCCTCAAAATTTCCTTAATTTAAGGTTAACAATTTATACCAACCATACTAGCTTAAGTTCTAAATTAAATATTTTTAGTTAATATCATTTAGGCCAATAAATTTCATTTAATTCAAATTTTAGGTTTAGTGTACACAGTTAAGGAAAGTAATCCTTTCAAGGTTCATCTTTTGGGAAAGTGGTCAATCTTATTTAACTATCAATATGGTTTTTTTAATTGTTAATCAATTTACTTTTTATATTCTTTATTACAAAGTCCGTACGAATATATAAGTTTAAAGCTTGTGTCAGTTTTAGATAGGCTTGTTGAAACAAAGGACCTATGGAATTGAGGAAGGAATGGTTTAATATTTACTTGAAGGAGATGTAGCTAAGTGCTACGGTCAAATATTGACAACACCAAGTTCAGAGAATCAAAACAAAAGAATACAGTAATTCAGAGAATCAAAACAAAAATCCAAAGAGCATATTCTTATATAATAGACCTAATGTCTGCCTAACTTGTCCTCATCTACATTAATATGGATCCAAAAAAGTTTCAATAAATATTTCAAATGTTAACAGAGAGACGTGAAATTTATCAGCCCAAGAAGTCCTTCTAAAGAACCATCCCTTGTCACGATTTTTAGAGATGAGACTAAATCGCCAACAAAGGTTTACTTAAAATTAGCTGATCCAAATACTAAAATTCTACAGCAACGAATCTGAAAAATGAAAATAGTAAAGCAGAGTGTGACAAAGATAAGAAACTCACCAATCATGCAGCCACCAAAGAAGACGGCTTGAACCAGTCCAACCTTGAACTTCTCATCACAAACCAACCCCCATTCAGCCACCGTGGAGCTTCCTGCGCCACTCACCCATTCCCACGAACCGGGTTGCAGGTCACAGACCCCCTTAGTCCTCCCAGACCAATCGGCGCAGGCTGCCTCGACACACTTGAACTCCGGTTCACGATCTGCGAAGATCATGACCATAGTGTGTAGACCTTCAAGTGCCCAAGCCAAAGTGACCAGCACAAAGTGTCGGAGCTGCCATGTCCCGAACTCACCGCAGTGCTTTTGGAGCATATCATCTATAGTCAGCTTTTGTGCTTCTTTGGATGAAGGGATTAGCATGGGTGAGCAGAGCTCAGGCATGTTCTTTGCCGACATGACTGGCGTGCACTTACTTGAGGCCGCTTGGTTTATACTTTAATAGTAAAAGCTCGGAATAAGCAATGCAGACACAAGATGTAAAGGAGAGAATATACCGATGCGGAAGCTACTTTTCTGCTTTAGGTTTTTCTACGGGAAGGTTTTAACAAGATGTAAAGGAGAGAATATACCCTCGTCTGTTTGGAAAGGATCCTAAATGTTTAGAAGGGATAAAACAATGCTTTCAAGCTTTCCCAGCTTTCTCCCATGTAAGTGCGTTGACCAGGACTCGTGACATTGTCACATGTCCACCTGCGTCTTGAATAATCAATCTTTCCAGTGTTGAAAAGCCACTGGAAAGCTCATCTCAATTCACTAAAGGACTCGTGTCATTGTGAAATGCCTACATGCCTCTCCCAGGTCATCTCAATTCATTAAAGGACTCGTGTCATTGTGAAATGTCCACAAGCGTCTAGAATAAACAATCTTTCCAGTGTTGAAGGCTCATCTCAATTCCTTGTTTAATGAACATTTACATTTAGTAAATAAAACGAAACTAATTTGTAACCTCCAGTGGGGACTATCAGCCCCCATTATCTAGATGTAGATATATGTTATTTAATAGAGAATTGAACTAACAAGGCATTTGAATTCTTAGACAAATTCAGATGATCATGTCTTATTTCACATCTCTTCCAATATTTTTCTTTTTGGGAAGAATGAGATATTGACTCAACCAGCATCTTTCTCTCATAAATTTTCAACAATTTTATTTTATTTTATTATTATTTTCTATTTTAACTCAATCGCTTTGTTTTCTTTCCTACTTTGTTTACAACTCTTCATAAGATGAATTAAAAGGTTCTTATTTTATCTAGGACTCTTCCTAAGATGAATTAGAGTTTTCTATATTGTCTGGAACTCCATTTTAAACCCCATAAAAGAGGAGGGTCATGCAGCACACCAAAAGGAGGAAGATAGATGCATTTTTTGGTGGATTTTCAAGGAGAATCAAGTGATTTCAAGAGATTTCAAAGTTGCCACACCAAGTTCCAACTATGTTCTTCAACTCATAAGCCTTCTATTCTCTATTCAGTCATTTGTTTTTGTTTAGTTATTTTGGAAAGAAGATGCATGGACTTGTTGTGATGATTTTGTTGATGATTTTAATGGATTTATGAGTAGATTTTATTGTTGTTATTACCATAATTATGTAAGAACTTGATTTGGTTTAATGTAGTTTGCTTTAATGCTTATGATGTATGACTTTATATGCCTTGCTTACATTGAGAAATGGAGTTAGGAAATTAGTTTGGATCTACCATAAGAGTGGGCATCCTTGATAACACTTCACAAATCAAACTAACATGACATTTAGAGAGAGATCTTGGATATTTTGATGATTGCCCAATAGGTTACTTCATATCCACTTAACGATTAAGTAAAGTGCGTGGCTTGAGAGATCACATACCAAACTTTAATGGTTATTTCAGGCTTAATTTGTTTGATTATTGAGAGAGAAAGGGCCAATACATTAGAATGTTTATTACTAAACATGATCACAATTCCAAAGTGAGGGATTACATTGTATGGAGAGAATGACACAAACCTTTATAATTTTATTTTCTAAACTAAAATTATGTTCTTATTTTTATGACATTTCGAAGTGTTTGCAAGCCTTTAAATTGCGATTTTTTGCATTTTTAATCTTTCACTATTTGGTTTACTCAAACAAAAGTCAATTTGAACTAAAAAGTGACTAACCAATCCTTAAGGGAATGATACCTTGCTATACTATTTTATACGAGCTGTATACTTGCAATGTAGCAACTTCAACTAATTTTAAAACTTTGAGCAAAACACAAAGTAGCTATCAAGTTTTTGCAGTCGTTTCCAAGGATTGCTCCTAGCATCAAATGTGATTTGAATTTTTTTATTTGAGCTTTCTTTTTTATTTTTATTTGATACTCTTTTCTTATGTGTAACAGGTGTACGCATATTATTTTTTGTAAGTGTGAGCAGATTTATGAACTTGACATCACCATACTTAAAAGGAAATTGAGAAAAGCAAGGCGTCAAGATAAAATCAAAAAGATAATGGAAGATCAAAGAGATCAAGGCCGTGACCAAAGAACATTAATGGATTTTCTATTGTTTGGATTCAATTCGAACCATCAGGGGATCATCAGGCTTCCCGTTAATGCAAAAAAATTTGAAATCAAGCCTACCTTATTGAATATTTTGCCAAATAGTGTTTAATTCTATAGTTTACCGCATAAGGATCCAAATGCTCACCTTGCTATTTTCTGGAAATTTACAATACATTTAGCTATAATGGATTATTTTAAAAGGTAGCAAGGATGAGGCTCTTTCCCTTCACACCAAAAGATTTGACAAAGCCTTGGCTAAGTTCTCTTAATCCAAAGCATATAACTACATAGGACTAGTTAGTGCATGCTTAGCTAAATACTTTCCATTAGCAAAGACAACCCAGATTATTAAGGAGATCACAACCTTTCAGTAGTATGCAAAATTCTTAAAGGAGTTATTTTCCCGCAAGCAAACTTGGGACTTGAAGTAGACAATGGCCTTAACAACTAGCTTTAGTTTGATGATCACCAACAATATGTCATCAAAATTAAAAGATTTAGGGAGTTTCACCATTCCTCGCATTGTTAATATTGTGGAATTTTCTAAATGTTTGTATGATCTTAGTGCAGTATTAACCTTATGTCATTGTCTATTTTTAGGAAATTGAAGCTAGATGATATAAAGGCAACCTCAATGACAATTTAGTTATCAAATCAGTTGATAAAGAAACCATTTGGGTTTGTGGAAGATGTTCTTGTAATGGTTGACAAATTTTTATTCCTATTGACTTTGTAATTCTTGATATTGCAAAACATAGGCAATGTCCACTCATTTTGGGACATCCATTCATGAACATAGGGCAGGGAATCATTGATGTTAAATTTAGGATCTTAATTATACGAATTAGCAATGAAAAGGTTGAATTAAACATGAATAGGATATTGAAAAGCAAGGCTGAGTAAAACATTTGTATAATAGTTAATGTGGTGAATGATTGTGTGGAGGAAAAGTAAAGAGCAACGATTGAGCATAAAAGTGAAGTAGACGACAATGAGATAAGTGTAGAAGAAGGTGATTTAGATGAAAATCAAAAGCAGGAACCCTTAGAGAGAACAAAGTCACCAACCCCCCCTTCTTGTGAGAAACCACCACCTATTAAGCTTAAACCACTGACAAGTGTAGATTGCATCATGTTTCAGGTCATAGTTTGATATGTGTTTAGCTATTAATTCAATCATTTAGTATGTGTTTAGGTTATTGTGTTTGTTAATTATTTGTGTTTTAAGTATTATGTGGGTTAGTACAAGTCTTTGAGCTTAAATATTATGTTTTTGTGATACCTTGATGTGTTTTTTAGTATTTTAGGGTCAACATCAAAGAACGAAGAAGTTTCAGAGACATTCGGGCTGAAACAATGGCCCACAATCATGACAAAAGACATAGAAGTAGGCCACAATCATGGCATGTGTCAAGCAGACATGCAGCCACTCCTAAACTTTGCATTTTGAGAGATTTTTTGGACCTTTCAAAAACCCTAAAAAAATCCTAATTCTACCCTAAACACAAAAGAACATAAATAGAACAAGAAGAACATAAAGAAGAAGTTTTTTTTTACATCAACCACCATCATAAAACCCTAGAAAGATTTTATCGAGAGATCAAGAAATAGACGAAGGAAGAGAGAGGCGAAGAAGAAGCCTACACGAAGTACTTCCTGGAACATAAGGATTCTTGTCATTGTTGACTCCATCATCCATTCGGATCTATTTTCTGGTGTATTTCCATTTTTATCTATATATAGAATTGGAATACCTATTGAGATAGGATTTATGAATGTTGAGGATTGCCTAAACTCACCTTTAGGGTATTTTTATCTTTGATTCAATAAAAACCTAATTGTTTATCTGAATTGGATTCCTTGTGATTGACTTCTGCATTTCCATAAATCAGTAATAGACTAAGAGGGTGAACCGATGAAAAATAATTAAATTGGGCTAACGAGAGTTAGGTAATTTATTAAGAATGAGAAATCAATAAAATTAGTAATCAAATGACGAGAGATCTCATATAGGTTCCATTAGTCTTATGGAAAACTTCAGATCTAATTAGGGTTTGGATAAATTGTGAATTGAGAAATTGCAATTTTTCATAATCTGATTGGGGTTTATAATTTAGGGCTTTTGGTTATAACTCAAGAGAGAGTAACCAACCCTAGGATAGTCCAAGACCAATAATCTAACATTTAATAATTAATTAGGCTAATGTTGAAGATAGGTAAAATTTTCCCCTCTCTCTCAATTGGTAGTTCCTTAGGTTGATTCTTGGTATGTGCATTGCAACTTTCTGATTTATTAATATTTCGTGATTTATTCTTGAGTTGAATTAGTTGATTGAATTGATTGATTGAATTGCATTATTGTTTTAGCTTAGTTACAGTTGAATTTTTACAATTTATTTTGGCCTTAGAGTTTAGGATTAGATCAACCCTCCTCGTGGGATCGACACCTTAGACACTACGGAACAACATGTACGCTTACGAAATATTGAAATTAAAATATTAAAACTACAAATATCGAAAAACCTCGATCAAGTTTTTGGTGTCGTTATCATGGAGGTGATTAGTTTAGTTCTTTACAGTAAGGTTTTTCAATTACCTTTCATTTTAAATAACAATAAAAAAGAAGAAGAAGTTTGGGGCTTAAAGTGGAGACACATCAAGTCATCTTAGAGTGAGAGTGAGACATCTAAAGAGCTAGATATCAAGAAGAAATGGAAAGAACGATGATGGAAGATAAATATTATAAGGAGCAAGGAACTTTTGTGAATTACAATGAAGCACAGTATGGTTGGGGAAGTAACGATCCTTATTGGAACATATACACTACTGGGTGGCAAAACCACCTAGATTTCTATTGGTCCAACAATGCAAGTACTCATATGGGACATCAAGCCCTATCTGAATTTCAACAAGATGAGTATAGTTCATGGGATTCCAAATTAGACAAAATCATGGATAAGCTCATAAATATGGAAGAGAACTAGAAGAGACTGGAAAAACAATTTGATCAAGTAATGAAAAATCATACCTCTTCTATTCACAATCTGGAGATTCAAGTAATGTAGCTTTCCTATTAATTTTGTAAGAGAAGTGTAGAAGACTCTTTGAGAAATATAGAATTACATCAACGAGTACAATATGAGGCTATCACACTTAAGAATGGGGAAGAGCTAAAAGAACCAGTGAAATTACAAGTTGAACCCTACTTTATTGTAAACCTAGAGATGAAGAAAAAGGATGAAGAAAAGAATGCCAACCCTCCCTTTTAATCACCAGTTTTTAATATACCATATTTAAACATCGAAGAATCTTGGGTAGATGTTTATGAAAAGAACCTTATCCTTTCAGTTAATGATGAACAAGTGACATTCAACACGAATGATGTATTAAAGAATCTAAAGATTAGTGGCTCATTCAGGATACTTGATGTGTTCTAATCTTCTAAAGAATGAAAGGATAAAGAACAGATGAAAATAGACATCGAGTTTAAAGAAGCTACGAAAGTCTCTATTAGTGAAGCGGAAGAAGTAGAGGAGACGAAGGTGATTAAGGAAGAAAGGGAGTAACTTACCTTCTTACAGGAAAAACTGTTGATTCCATTGAAGATTTAGGGAGTTTTGTTATTCTCTATTTTATTAACAGTTTGTTAATGAAAAGGACATTACTAAAATTTTCGAAAATAAAATTTTAATGATTTGAAATGATCTGGTGCTGGACCCCATTTTCGGAGTCCAACAATTGATTCTGGGAGTACCGAAGAACGTTGAGCCTGAGTCCCGACCCCCAAGGCTGAACCCGGGATACCCGTCGGGACAGTCGTCAGAGAAGGATTTCAATTAAAACTAATTCCAGCGTGGTAGCAAAGAGGAGTTCGCCACAGCGTGAGCCATTCCTCGCCACAGCGAAGTCGTAAAAAGGGGGGCTCACCGCGACGACATATCGGTTCGTCGCGGCGAACCAATGGAAGGTCGCCGCGGCGAAAAGCCCAAAATCATAAATCAGAAATCCGACATCCAACATTCAACCCTTCAAAACAAACACATACATTCACATCCAACATCAAGCTAAGCATACTCATACACAAAAGAGACTTCAA
>JANKYF010000005.1:37886360-37897886 GCA_029829435.1 Erythroxylum hondense | reverse complement strand
CTTAACTAATTCTATATATTTTATTATTATCAAAACATAAAGGAATTTAATTTGTCAACCACCATTGGTCCAACAAATTAGGCTAAAAAGAGTTAGGTAATTCAATAAGAATAAGAAATCAATCAAAAAGGTAATTGTGTGATGAGAGATCTCATTTAAGCTCTGGTAGTCTAGTGGAAAACTTTAGATCTAATTAGGGTTTGGATAAATTGTTAATTGAGAAATTAAAATTTTTCATAATCTAGTTTGGGTTTATAATTTAAGGCTTTTAGTTATAACTCGAGAGAGAGAAACCAACCCTAGGATAGTCCAGGACAAATAATCTAACATTTCATAATTAATTAGGTTAGTGTTAAAGATAGGTAAAAATTCTACTTTCACTCAATTAGTAGTTCCTTAGGTTGATTCTTGGTGTGTGCATTGTAATTTGTTGATTTGTTAATATTTCATTATTTATTTTTGAGTTGAATTGGTTTATTGAATTGATTGATTGAATTGTGTTATTGTTTTAGCTTAGTTATAGTTGAATTTCTATAATTTATTTCAGCCTTAGAGTTTAGGATTAGATTAACCCTCCTCGTGGGATCAACACCTTAGATACTGCGCGAACAACTAGTATGCTTGCAAAATATTGAGGTTAAAATATTAAAACTACATATATTGAAAATTCGTGATTAACCGCCACCAACGCATTTAAGGTTAAAGGGTGAATTGACATCAGCACTTATTTTACAACTGGTAGACTAAATTTTACTATTTGAATTGAAGAGTGATTTCAGTGACTACACAATTACATATGTATTAGGGTACTCTAGGGAAAAAAAGTTGCATTCCATCTACTACACCATCAAGACTTTAACAGGACTTCAACTTAACTATATAACCATTAAAAAAAATGAATTGTTAGTAGTAGATTTTGCATGTGACATGTTTCATTCGTACTTATTGGGTTAGAAGGTTGTTGTGCTTACAAATCATGTATCACTGAGGTATCTTTTTGTTAAGAAGGATGCAAAGCTCCTATTGATCCGATGGATCCCACTACTACAAGAATTTGATATTGAGATCGAGGATAAAAAAGTAGCAAAAAACATAATAGTTGATCACCTATCAAAGTTAGAAGGAGGGGAGTTGTACTCACATATAGAAATCAATGAACAATTCCTCGATGAGACTTTATTCTCAATAAATGAATCAAGTATTCCATAGTTTGTGAACATCATAAACTGCATCACATATGGTATCCTTTTGCCTTATTTTTCTTACCAAAAGAGAAAGAGTTTTTGAGATAATTGTGCCTAATATATGTGGGAGGAACCAATTTTGTACCAAAAGTATGCTTTTGAATTAATTAGGCGATGAGTTCCATATAATGAATTTTGTGTTGTTTTAACTTATTGTCATAGTTCTTTGTATACAAGACATTACAAAGCCAACAAGACAACCATAAGACTATTAAAGTGTAGATTCTTTTGTCCAACATTGTTTAAGGATGCACAAGAATTTGTGAAAAGTTATGACAGATGCTAGAGAGTCGAGAACATTTTGAAAAGAGATGAGATGCCATTTTTAACAATCCTAGAAGTTGAAATTTTTTATGTTTGGGGGCTAGACTTTATGGGTCCATTTCTTTTCTAGTTTAGAAATACTTATATCCTGGTAGGTGTTGACTATGTATCAAAATGGTCAAGGTTATGGCAACTCCAACAAATGATGGTTGAGCAGTTCAAATATTTATTAAATTAATATTTAACAAGTTTAGAGTGCCAAGGGTCGTAATTAGTGATGAAGGTACACATTTCTGAAACAAACCAATTAAGACTCTATTGAAAAGATATAGGGTGTAACACTGAATCGCAATACCTTACCACCCCTAGTAGAAGTGGTGAATAGAGAGTTGAAAAAGATTTGGAGAAGAATATTACCAATTTGAGAAAAATTGGGCAACCAGGAAAGATGATGCAGTTTGGGCCTATCAGATAGCCTTCAAGACAATTATTGGAACCACAACCTACTGATTAGTTTATAACTAGGCTTGTCATTTATTAGTGGAGTTAGAGCATATGGCATGCTGGGCAGTCAAAGCATTAAACTTTGACTTAAAAGTAGTCAATGAGAGAAAATTATTGTAGCTGAATGAATTGGAGGAGTTGAGATTGCATGCGTATGAGAATGCCAAACCTTATAAGGAACAAACTAAGAAATGACATGATGGTCATCTGAAAAAGAAGGAGTTCAAGGTTAGAGATATGGTTTTATTGTTGAAATCTAGCCTTCGATCATTTCCAAGTAAGCTAACATTAAGATGGACTGACTTGTTTTAAGTCACTAAAGTTTTCTCACATGGTGTATTGGAGTTGACCAATGACAAAGGTAAGACATTCAAGATCAATGGACACCAGTGTAACCTTTATTTTAGTGGAAACTTGCCCTTAGATTGGGTAGTGCTTTCCCTCCCCACCCCTCAAATAATCCAAACATGATGAAGAAGTCTTGCTAGTGACTTTAAACCTAACACTGATTTGTATATACATTTATTTTCTTTATGTTTATATGTTTTGATTAATTAAAATTTTTGAAGTTTTTCTTTGCTTATTGCATAAAAGAAAGATTAAGGCATGGTTTGGAAGATGGAGTTTCAACATCATTATCAGACCAAGACTCCTCAAATTTTTTGAATATCAAGGAATACACGCATTGTTGCTGACACCTTCGTTGTCACAATGTCCATAAACATTCTTTTGCCTTTATTTTTTATTTATTTTATTTGTGTTTGCTATGTGTTGTGCTTAGTTGTCATATTGCATATCACTTTCATACATTGAGGAAAATGTGTCATTTAAGTGATGGGAAATGGTATGTAATTGCATTTTCATTGCATATAGCTTATATATATTTATGTGTTACTTATATATATAACTCCCCATGTTTTTGTGATTTTCCTTTCTTTTCATGAATATTTTTCTTTTTCTCATTTGGTATGCATATGCTTGATTGTGTTAATGGGTAACGGCTAAAATTTTAATGGGAATTAGCTTAATTTTTTACAAAATTGTTTAACTTGTGAAAATTATTAGTTTAGGAAGTTATGTGTTAAGTGTCTGATAGTTATAGGTTGAAATATGTTTTATGGGGTAATTTAGAATGATTTTAGTTTTTAATTAAATGATTTGTGCATGTCTAGTTTTAGAATTGTGTTTATGCGCTTGTGTTTTATAGTGTTATGTGGTTTAGAGCATGTCATTGGGCATTAATTTTGTGTGATTGAGGTGTTTTGATGAGTTTGTTAGTCTTTGAGAATAGGTAAACAAGACTGAAGAAGATATGGAGAAAGCACAGAGGAGGAATAAAGGCCACGATCGTGACATACCAGTCACGATAAAAGCCAAATAGGACCAGGCCACAATCATAATAAAAACCAAATTTTAAGTTCCACAATCGTGATTCATTGGCCACGATCATGGTAGGCGCGATAACAAACACATGGATTGCTTCCAAACTCAACTTTTTGAGGGTCATTTTGGACATTTGGGCCTAGTTAAAACCTAGTTTTTACCCAAAATGGAAAAAAGCCTATAAAAAGGAAAAAGAAAGAAACCCTAAAGGAAGCCTCCATTTTGTTACATTTGGAAAGAAGTTCAAGAAAAAAGGAGAAGAATAGAGAAGACAAGAGAGGAAGAGGGGGTTGTTGTTGTTGCTGCCATTCCCATTCCACTCCAAGTTATATTTTTCTTTCCATCTTGTTATTTCTTTCATTTTGATGTATGGTATGGATTTAATGATGATGAATTTGGGTTTAAGGATGTTCTAAACTCTTTTAGGGATTTGTTCTTGAATCAAATGTTAATTTGACTGCTTTTGATGTTAATGAGTTAGGTATTGATGATTGCTTGGTGTATTTGCATGCTTCGGTAATAAATCGAGAGAGTGAACTAATAGCAAAATGATTAGATTGGGTAATGAAAGTAATCTAATAGATCACATAAATAATCAAATCGGTAATTTATACGAAGAGAGATCTCGTATGAGAACATGATTGTCTATCAGAGTGCTTAAGATCCAACTGGATGTATGGATTGTTTGCTAATTGAGATGTGAACAGTGTGGACAAGAAAACCATCATATCATCGACTAATTTCTTAGACAAAACAACAAACCAGAGTAACTCAATTACATGGGAGCACATTTTGGCCGAGGAGAAGGGAACAACCTATTCTCAAACACGTATAATCCTGGGTGGAAGAATCACCCTAACCTTTCCTGGTTAAACAATACAGGAGGTCAATTCCGACCTTAAGGGACACCTAGATTCCAACAGGAAAAACCCAATTCCATTTACTCTAAGTTAGACAAGATCTTGGAAAAGATTGGATGCATGGAGGACGCTCACAATAGGTTAGAAGGACAATTTGAGCAAGTAATAGAGAATCATGCCTCTTCCATCCACAACTTAGAGGTTCAAATGAGACAATTGGTATATGCATTGTCAATATGAAGTGCAGGAAGTCTTTCAAGCAACATTGAGACAAATTTGAAGGAAAAAATAATGTTAATCACCCAGACCACTAAAAATACAACTTGCTTCTCCAATCCCATACCCCGTCATAACGTAGAGGAAATCAAAGGAAATATAGTTGAATGAAGTTCTTGGTATAATAGAGCAACTGAAAATGCGACTCACTCTTACAAATCCATAAAAGAGAAATTGGTAAACAGAGGCAATCTAAACAAGTTGGAGAGTGAAGTAGTAAGCAAGGAGAACTCCAATAAAGTGACAACACTACCATAGAAGAAAGAAGATTAGTAGATTTGTACATTCCATACAATATTAGTAGTGTCAAAGTGGATAAGGCTTTTGTAGGCTTAGGAGCTGGTATAATTATGAAGCAGTACTAGTAGTTCCAAAGCCACAATCGTGACATAAGCCAAATAGAACTAGGCCAAGATTGTGACTCATTGATCACAATCATGACAAAAGAAAAATTTTAAGTACGACGATCGTGACTGATCCTCGTGTTTGTCACGATCGTGGTAGGCGCGATAACAAACACGAGGATCACTTTTGAACTTAACTTTTTAAGGGTCATTTCAAACATTTAGACCTAGAAAAAACCTAGTTTTTACCTTAATTGTAAAAATCATATAAAAAGGAAAGGAAAGAAACCATAAAAGGAGCCTCCATTTTGTTACATTTGGAAAGAATCTAAAGAAGAAAGGAGAAGAAGAGAGAAGAGGAGAGAGGGAGAGGGGGTTGCCACTACTACTACCATTCCCAGTCCACTCCAAGTTATATTTCTCTTTCCATCGTGCTATTTCTTTCATTTTGATGTATAGGATGGATTTGATGATGATTAATTTGGGTCTAAGGATGTTCTAAACTCTTTTAGGGATTTGTTCCTGAATCAAATGTTAATTTGGTTGCTTTTAATGTTAATGAGTTAGGTATTGTGATTGGTTGTTGTATTTACATGCTTCAGTAATAAAACGAGAGAGTGAACCGATAGAAAAATTATTAGATTAGGTAATTAAAGTAATCTAATAGAACACAAACAATCAAATCAGTAATTTATTCGAAGAGGGATCTCGTATAAGTACTCGATTGTCTATTAGAATGCTTAAGAACTAATTGGATGTATGGGTTGTTTACTAATTGAGAGGTTGCAAATCCCTTAATTCAATTCAATTAGGTTTTATGATTTAGGGTTAAATGAGTATAACTCGAGAAAGAATAATCCACCCTTTGAAATTCTAGGATCAATACTGAATTAACTCAAAAGTGATTAAGTCAGCATTAGATGATGGGATAAATCCCCTTCTCTTATAACTGGTTAATCTTCCTTTTGTGAATTTTCAATTGTTAATTGGTTGTACTTAATTTTGATTTCTTTGTGTTAATTTTACAATTTCATTTTCAATCAACCCATATTTAATTGCTTAATTTCCTACTTTTATTTTTATTATAATTACACTTTTAGGCCTTAGACAAATTAGGATTTGATTAGTTCACTAATTGCTCGTAAGATTAACATTTCATATACTACACTTACGACCCGTGCACTTGCAGAATATTAAGGGTTTTATAAGATTAAAACTTGCTTAACAGTGTCTTTAATATAAATATGTATGTTAATTAAGATATGGCACATAGTTTTACATTTTATGTCACTCACTTTCATAGGTTTATCATTAGAAGTCGTTTAAATAGGTAAATAATCCTAGTTACCTTTCATGTAAACAATTGTCTATAAAGAAATGAAGTAGGTTAAAAATGTGAAAAAAAATGTGTTTTGAATAAATAACTATTCTACCAACATATAAGGTTAAGAATAGAGCTAGTAGCCCGTTGTGAGTAGTGATATAGCTGAGTAACTAGGGACATTCATCACAAATATTTGTTTTCACATCAAAAGGATAAAATGAATCCAACTAAGCTGAATAAAAAATGCAACCTAGTTGAGTAACCGGGGGGAATTCACCATAAACTATTTGCCTTCGTGTTAAAAGACTAGGTTAGAGTTTAAAAAATTGAAAAAGTGACGTGTGTGAATAGAAACCTACTGATCTTGTAAAAATAGCAATAATTTTCATGGAAAGATAATTAGTGATAGTTAAACTTTTTAAGTGATCGACTATAGTAAACGCATGTGTTTAAGTCTCATAGGTGTAAGAATAAGTTGGTTATATCTTGACTGATATATACGTTTATATTAAAGTGCATAAACATGATGGAATTGACTGATATATTAGAACACGTTGAGTAATTGTTGTTTAAGACCAAGTTAGTTCCATAGGGTTGAGGCCATTGAACCATTAATTTTTATGTTGCATTTGTGCATGCTTATGTGAATTTGTGTGCATTATGTTATTTTGTGTTGATTTTGCTTAACGATAAGTAAAAGTGTAAGTGTTGGGGAATTGATAAGTGATATTTATTATAGGATTGTCTAAGTCATTTTATGTCATAATTTGTATGTTTAGTATACATACACGAATGTTTAGCCTAGGTTTTGTGTTATTTTCATATAACTTGCATGTGTACGTGATTTTATATGATAAATTTCATGTTAGGTTATAAATGAAGGCTTTTAAGCTTAGGTTTTGCATATTTTTCATGTGTTTTGATGTACATATATTTTGTATGGTTGTATGTCAATGTTTGGGCAGAGCCTTATTTGGGATGATTATTAACTTAATTGCATATGGACTTGTTGTCAGTATGAAAGGAGAAATAAAAAGAAGAAAATAAGGCTAGAATAAGTCACGATTGTGACCCAGGTAGAAGCTAGATTTTTCCCACTTTCCAGCTAGCAATTCCAACTTGCTCAACTTGAATCCTAAACTGGTTTAAGCACCCAAAGCAGTCTAAAACCCCCATTTTAAACCCTAGAAAAGATGAGGGTGGTGTAGTACACCAAAAGGATGAAGATAGGCATTTTTTGGGTAGATTTTTAAAAAGAATCAAATGATTTCAAGAGATCTCAAAGCTGCCACACCAAGTTTCGGCTTTGTTCTTCAACTCATAAGCCTTTTATTATCTGTTATCTTATTTACTTATGTTTATTTATTGTGTGGAGAAGATGTATGGACTTGTTGTGAGGATGTTTTTGATGATTGTAATGCATTTTTAAGTATAATTTTGGGATATTCTTACCATAGCTATGTAAGAACTCAATTTGTTTTAATATATGGCTTGCTTTAATGCTTATAATGTGTGGACTTTAAATGCCTTGCTTACATTGAGAAGTGGAGTTAGGAAATTAGTTTGGATGTACTATAATAGTGGGAAGCCTTAAGAACACTTCACACATTAAGTTAACATGACATTTAGAGAGATATCTTAGATGTTTTGATGGTTGTCCAATAGGTTACTTTATATCCACTTAATGATCAAGTAAAAAGTATAGGTTAAGAGATCATATAAAAAAAACTATAATCATTATTTTGAGCTTAATTGGTTCAATATTCAGAAAGCAAGGGCTAATAAATTAGAATTCCTAGGACTAAGCATGATTACATTACCAATGTAAGGGGGATTACATGGTATAGAGAGAATGACCTTAACCTTTATAATTTGATTTTCTAAACCAAATTGTTTTCTTATTTTTGTGACATTTTGAAGTGTTTTTGTAAGCCTTTGAATTATGAAGTTTTGCAATTTCAGTCTCTCATTATTTGGTTTACTCAAGCAAAAATCAATTTCAATTGTAAGGTGACTAACCAATCCTCAAAGGAAGGATACCTTGCTATACTATTTTATATGAGCTGTATGTACTGGCAGTGTAACAACTTCAATTAATTTTAAAAATTTAACCTAAAAATGAAGTGGCTATTAGTTGACAAGGAACCCCTACAAGACGTCAAATTTTTACACCTTTTTTAGGAACTAATGATTCCAACAATTGTGACGAAACCATCTCGAGGGGAGATTATTGTAGACAAGGTAAGGGGATCATAAGTACAAACTAAAGTTAGATATTCCATCTTTTAGTGGTGACGTTCATATAGAAGCCCTTTTAGATTGTTTAGAAGATGTAGAAGGGTTCTTTGATTATATTGAAATTCTATATTTGAGGAAGGTAAAGTTAGTTGCTTAACAACTTAAGGGGAGAGTCGATATTTAGTGGAATCAATTGAAGGAGTATCGGCAAAGAGAGGGTTAAGCTCAAATGTCTACTTGGGGTAGGATGAAGCAATTATTAAGGAGACAAATTTTTTCCTCCGAATTATGAGGAATATTTTTTTGACATTTATCACAACTATATTAGTAAGACTATTGTTAAGTATATTATTGAGATTGGTAGCCTGAAATAATTTGGAAAAAAACTAAATAGCAATAAGCAACTTAATATTTGGGGTTCAAGATGCAAAGGAATTTGGCTTTGAGGGTTAAGATGTTAATTAATGAGAGGTCACGATATTATAGAAGAATGGGGAATAATGAAAAAGAGATAAGGGAAAAGAATTTGTTAAATCTACTCCTATACTTGTTAATGGAACAAAGGGAAGTAAATGATGGAAATTATAGTAACCAAACTACACTAGCAACTGTTAACCATTATACTAAATCGGCTCTTTAAAAGTACTTTAAATGTAGGGAACCAAGCCATCATTCCAATGAATGTTTAAAAGCGAAAGTTTGTCAATACAATGGAGTAGGAAACAAGAGATTATGAGGAAGAGGAGTGTAGGCCAGATAGGAAGATCGTGAATAACCTAAGGGAGAAGACGATGTCTATGATAGAGTCATTAGGAGATTGATGATTTTAAAAAGATTATAAAGATTGGTACAAAGACCAATTATTCAATTATTTCGCATTAAAGGCATGGTACAAGGAAATCTTTATGAGCTGATCATTGATAGAGGTAGCTAAGAGAATATAATCAGTAAATTATTGGTTAAAAAGTTGAAGTTGCTAACTGAGCCTCATATCGAACCCTATAACATCATATCGATTACAACCATCAGTGATATACGTGTCATAGAAAGGTGTTAGGTGTCATTCTTTATTGGTAAATATTAAGATAAACATTATTATAATTTTGTTCATATGGATATATGTCACATTTTCTTTATTAGTCCATTAAAATATGATATTGATGCATATCACTCGAGAAGGGAGAATATTTTTCAATTTTTAAAGAATAGTATGAAGTATAAGTTAATACTTGTAGGTTAATAAAGAGTAGTGAAACCTAGTCAGACAAAAAATTCATTATTAGAATTGGAAAATAGTAGGGAAGTTTTATAAGTGAGATTAAAGAAACGAGGTAGGTACACTTGTTTATAACAAAAGGGGAGAAAAGAGTGAAAAGAGAGAAGATGAGATTTATTTTAAAATGAAGCCACTTTTAGAAGAATTTATGGATGTAATACCTAATAAGCTACCCAATAGTTTACCTCCTATGAGAGATACCCAACAACGTATTGATTTAGTTCTTAAGGCTAGTATACCTTAATATATGAGTCCAAAGGATAATGAGATCTGTAGGGGGTAAGTAGAGAGGTTGATTAGAAAGAGTCATATGAGAGAGACTATGATCCCATATATGGTTTTTGTTTTACTTAAACCCAAGAATAAATAATTCTATGATGTTGTGATAACCTTGAAGACAATAACATTATTTAGTTGGGAAAGCATTTATTTTGTACACTAATCATCAAGCTTTAAAGTATTTAGGAAGTTAAAGGCAAATAAGAATTAAGATATATGCTAGATAAAAGTTTTTTTTATAAGTTTCAATATAAATTTATGCACAAAATGAGGAAGAATAATGTAGTTGCCGATGAATTAAGTAGAAAGGTGGCTATAGTGAAGACCTTAAGTATGGAGGTTAAGGGTTTTAATTATTTGAATGATTTTTATAGGAATGATGGATATTTTGGGGAGATATATGACTTGCATTTAGTGAAAAAGTCTTATGATGATTTTTACATGCATGATGGGTTTTTATAAAAGGAAATCAAACTTGTCTTCTAACAAATTCAATTAGGGAGAAGGTGATTAGAGAATTGAATAAGGTTTAACTGACCTCTTTGGTAAAGACAAGACTCTTGAAGAGGTGAGAAAAAGATATTATTTGCCAAAGATAAGGAGAGACATTATTACTATTGTAGAGAGGGGTCAATTTTGTCAAACTTATATGGGACACGCTTTAAATGCTAGTTTGTATATGCCATTACTAGTGCTGAATGCCATTTGGTAGGATTTTTCTATAGATTTCATGTTGGGACTTCTAAGAACACAAAGAGGTATGGATTCTATCTTTGTGGTTATGGATAAGTCTTCGAAAATACCATATTTTATCCCTTATAAGAGGACGACGAATGGTATAACAGTTACCAAACTATTCTTTAGAAAAGTGGTGTGACTCTATGGTATTCCTAAATCCATTACTCCTACTTATGACACCAATTTTTTTAGTCAATTTTAAAGGACCTTTGATTGAATTAATTTTCTCAAAAAGAATTATAAGTTTTAGCTACAAGGGCACAGTGTAGCTATAGCTAACATTGACAAGTATAGGTCGATCACATAAGGATTATAAATACTAGCATTAACCCTTGCTCTATTATCTGATCATCGAATCAAGTTGTGAATTTACTTGAAAATTTAAAATAAAAAAAATAAACTAAGGTTAATAATAATGATCTCAAATAAATAAAATACTATGATTAGTCAATATCAAATAAGTAGTACCTAGGAGATGAATCCCTCTAAGATATCTTAATATCCATTTATCATACAATTAAATTATTGATTATTGGACTATGAAAATTCCTATCTTATGTTAATATCTTTCTCAATATTATTAGTAACTAACCCTCAATTTTGTAAGTGATCTAGAAGGGGGGGTTTGAATAGATCTTTAAGCTTTTTGAAAATTTCTACAAGAAAATCAGAAGTTAATACACACAAAAATAATTTAGATAAACTTAAATGAAAAGTGTTAGGGAAGAAGATCAAACACTGTTTTTATAGAGGTTCGGTGCTAAGACCTACGTCCTCTACCTAAGCTCCCACTTAG
>JANKYF010000005.1:37869480-37881713 GCA_029829435.1 Erythroxylum hondense | reverse complement strand
GGAGTTCATTGATTAAAACCTTGGACTTAAAGAGTTCTTTAAGGTTTATCATTCGAAGACTTAGTGAATTTCTCTCCCGAAAGGTTTATTTTGAATCATGATAGCCAAAGCTCGTTTTCAAGAGGAATCTATCATATTTAATCATTGTTTGAGTTTTTCACTTTTCACTTCCCAAAAAAAAACTTTTTTATACATTTTTCTTTCATTTAGTTCAATTTTCTCAATTCTTACCAAATATCTAAACCCCTTTTTTATCAACTTAGTTTGCATTTTTGACAATTAGGCTAGCTTAGACCATTTGCGCTAAATTCCGATTAAGTGAGACGACCCGAAGTTGCATCCTATATTGCAATCCTTGGAATTAAATTTTTGCTTCGGTTTCCAAGGGTTTAATCTTTAGATCAAACGAGAGCCAATCAGGAAGACTAGTTATATAGGGTTTGTGTGAGTGTTAATTTCTATATGGAGCTACCTGAGATGATAAATTTTATAAGACTAGTTATATAAATATTTTATTATTGTTTCTTGACAATGGAAACCAACCATAAAAAATCAAGGAAAAAGGTGGAACGCTATAGTGATAATATTCCTTAGAGTTGAAAATGCTAAATTAATAGGATTGGAAAAAAAACATCAAATAGTGATCCAACCTTAGAATAATGGGGTAAATGAACTAAAATAAGAAGATAAAGAAGTGAGCAGCAATGTAAAGCTCAACTAGAGCAGGATTTTGATAAAAAGGATAAAGAATTAGCTTATACTAATATTTCACCAAAGGAAGAAGAGAATATAGTAAAGAAGAATGGTTTGAAAGTTTCTAAGGTTACGGGCCTTAAATTGGTTACTTAGAAAGCTTGTATGGTGAATTAAGTAGGGGTAGTTTTAGTATTAAAGAACAAACATGATATTAGTTCTCCTAAAGTTTCTCTAACTGAAAGAAAGGATGAATTTTTAAGCAGGATGAATTTTTAAGTGTTAATAAGAGAAGACTTTTTAAGTAAGAAAAATTTTTAAGTTTTAATAAAAGGAGAATTTTTTATTATTGATGGTTATGAGTTTATTCCATAATTCTTTTCTCTAAAAGGATAGGTTAGATTTGGATGCATACATAAAGGTGGCAAACACCTTAGTGCTCTCCTACAAAAACCAAGCTTAATAATGTATCTACTAATATGTCATCTCAATAATGTTCACTCGGATTGTCCTTAAGTTATAAGCTAAGACTATCATACCATAGTGATGATGGTGCTATTTAGACATTACAATCAAATGATTATAAAAAAAAAATTTAATCATTAGATTGTAATGTCTAACTACCACCACCATCACAAATAATTATAATCATTGGATTGTAATGTCTAATTACCACCACTATCACTATGGTATGATAATATTGGCAGGACTTAAGGAGAATCCGAGTGAACATTATTGAGATGAGTTAGTAGTAGATACACTGTTAAGCATGGTTTTGTAGGAGAGCATTAAGGTTTTTGCCACCTTTGTGTATGTAACCAAATCTAACCTATCATTTTAAAGAAAAGAATTATGGAATAAAATCATAACCATCAAACCAAATATTTAGGATTCTTGGATCTTATTAGGGTATTTCAATAGCCTTGTATATATCTAAGGCTAAAGATAATGTCAATTTAAGGAAAATTTAAGATGATTTTAGAGAATGTCTGGAAGACTTTAAGGTATGTGACAAAAGTTTGAAGGTTGCTTCTTTTACTAGAACAATATACGTAGTTCTAACTATTTCATTTTTTAAAAAATCTAGAAAAAGTTACAATTAACTAAAATTGGCTTGTGAGTATCTCAAAGAGCAAAGTTTGGTTTGTTGCTAGTATACGACCATTCCCCAATTTTGATCCAAGGTATGTTTTAGAATTGTAGGAATAAAAATCCCTTTATAGTCAAAAATTTCCAAGATAGGATTAAGGACATCGATGAGGCAATTCAGGTTGGCATATCTCATCAGGTGAAAGGTCATAAGGCTTTAATAGAAACTAAAAAACCAAATGCTAATAAGGGTCCTAATACTGGAAAGCTAGTATTAGAGACCAAACTTAAACTTCAATATATCTAATATGCTCTTTATTTGAACCCTGGTTATTCTAAGATAGTTAAGGAAGAAAATTCAACTATAAGGGAATATGTCATAACACTAAGGAACCACAATTCCCTCCTCAACCGAAAATCTAGGATATAATAGAATAGAGATGGGGATAGGAATAATATTTTTTCTCAACTCTTTTTTTAAATAGGAAAAAATATAATAGGATATGTTCTTTAAGAAGACAAGATGGAGTGTTAATGTCATACAAAAATGATCTTAAGGAAGAGGTCAATAATTTCTTCAAATTGTCTTTGAGTACTACTGCAAACATTTAATCCTCCATTCAAAATATTTTCTCTTTTATAGCTAATCATTTTTAGCTTAGCCAAAGATTAATATAATGGTTACAAATGTTATTGATTGATATGTTTTATCAATATTAAAAATACTACAAGTGCATGACTTAGTTATAGCTAGCACAGGTAAGTACAGGTCGATCCCCATGAAGACTGTAAGCATTAGTAATTACCCTTTTTCTATTATCTAATATGTAAATCAGATTGTGGATTTTAATTAAAAATTAAACAAAAATATGAACTAAGAACTAAGACTATAAGCACTAGTAATTACCCTTTTTCTATTATTTTCTTGCAAGTTTGGATTGGATGTTGTTATCTATTAGATCTCTTGAAGTTATCTTTGTGTATCCTCATCCCTTAATAAGAACTCGCCTAAATCAGAACTGTAGCCTCTCTATGTCTCTCATGACTTAAAATCTCTTAAAAACTTTGCTCTCATTGTTTTGCTTCTGTTTGGGTCCTTTTATAGGAAAAACTAGGGTTTCTGGGTTATACATAGTCAACATACACAGGCATGTGAGTGACTGTGTTTCTCCTAAAACAATTACATTTTTTATTTCACCTTAACACAAAGACTTATGCGGGAAACATGCACAGTCATGTATATCAATATACATGGGCATGTAACTTCATATGAATAGAAACAATATTCTTCAATCTCCAAACATTTCTAAAGACTTATATAGTCACCGTATATGGTCGTGTATCTTCAAGTTTCTTTAAATATTTTTTTCATGCCACAATTTCATTCAAATTCTTCTTCTTTTGCTCTAAGAAGGCAATTATTATCTATAAATACACTTGAAGAAAATTAAGTACTAAAAATACTATAAAACTGGTAAATATCAAGCAAATCACATTAAATATGGGTATATAATTATAATCAAGTAAGCATTTATCAAACATCCCTACACTTAAGCTTTTACTTGTCTTCAAGCAAATCATAATTTAAATTATCAATCTTACAAACATCTATCCCTTATTAACCTTAATCTGTCCATCCATACTCTAAACCAACATGTCATATTGATCAAGTTAAAATAAGATTAGAATCAAGTCATCCTAGAACTAACCTTTATAAGTCAATATCAATAACAATCACATCAACAATATTTTTTAAATCAAAAGCACAATTTTTAACACCCTCTCTAAGGTTTCATTCATTGCACTCAAGTGTTTAGGGTTAAAAATATAATAACTCTCAATCGATACATAATAGAACTCTTAACCATAGGCTTGCAATATTATCATATCTCAATCACTTGTATATAAACTAGACATAAAAATTGAAAGTTCTTTATAAGGGTTTAATAAGGTTTAGATAAGGTTATGATTATTGCTAAAATTGAAAGAAACTTACAACAGACAAGATTAAAAGAAACTTAGTCTTTCACACTATATAGGTCCTTTATAACATGAATCCATTAGAACCATAACTCAAACACTTTTTTTTTTAAATTTTGAGCATTCATCATGTACCACAATTAAAGAAGTATTAGATCTTTTCAACATTCAAATTTTAAGTAATCAGGTAAATGTAAATACTTTCAGGGTTTAAAACAATAAAAAGGCTTTAAGAAAAATAAGGCAAAAGATATAAATGATGTTGTAATCAATGAAAAAGGGTAAGGCTCAAACTTAGTTACTCCAAAAGGGATAAAATATGGTAAGGTAATTATTGAAAAAAAAGCTACACAAATGTTGAATCTAATTACCTTTATCACTTCAATGCTCTAATTTAATATATATGGTCTCAATACGTATAATAAAATCAAGTTTTAGATTCATAAATTAAAACCAAGTATAAGGAACATGGAGATGATGGATACGTAGATTAAGTACATTGATGAGAGCTTAACCAATCTTTAGGGTGATTATGATGTATTTCAATGTTATTTTATAGAGGAAATTTTATATATGTATTAATTTCTATAGAGGCATTATTCAGTGCTATGACCAAAAAATTGTTGATGCCAATAAAGAGAATAAGATGTTATAACAGATATATACATAAGAGAATATGCTATAACTAACTAATCTTTTAGTTGTATTAACTGACCTATTTTTTCATTGATAAACTTTTGGAAGTTGACCTCTTAATGCAACTAATATATTTTGTATGTCATATAATTAGATTATTAATGATATAGTTATAAATGGAAGTTGACCGTTTGATTATTATATGAATACTTTTTTAAAAAGTTGAAGGTGAAAAATTATATTACGCTCGCAAAGGAGAAAGGTATAAAGAAAGGCCTTAAGGCCTATATTGCAAACTTAACAAAAGATCCCTTCCTAGCTAAAACCTTTTACACAAGTAATTAAAAAAAACTATAATTTTTAACTATTAGTGGAGAACTTTAATAAGCAGGTAACCCAAATTAACTATTCCATCTTGATTTCATCTTCATGCTGGCATTTCCTCCTATTTTCTTATAAAGCAAAGTTCCTCTTATCCAGTATAAACTACTATTGAGAAAAGCAGGAATGTCTTTTGGTTCTTTTCCTATCCTTTCTAGCATTTCTATCCCTCCACACTATATAGATGGAATAGTTGAAATTCATTCTGAAAATCTCCAAGTCCCCTTTTTTTGTAATAGCTTAGTTTTCTTACCCATTCTCTTAGGTTGTCTTAGCTTATTATTGAACTTGAGGCATATCTTTCTTGTGCATTTTTCCAAAATTCTACAAAGTATTCACACTCAGAAAAGAGTTACCCCTTGATAGATGTCAATGAAATAAAAATTTCCCTTTCTGCAGCTGTTGTTCACACTTTCCATTTAAAATTTGATTCTGCTCTTAAATCTTTAGTATATGCCTCAAAGTAAGAAATGAATTAAGGTTGTGTTGGACTTTGCTAAAGGGCCGTCAAGGGTAGTTACCTTAATCAAGGTTGGAGTTGGAATGCTCGCAAAAAGACTCAACAAAAACTCAGCACCACAATAAAAAAACTAAAGATATATGCATATATAGAAGTGTAATGGACCCTTTAATTTGAAAATTTAGAAACTGTTTTGCATATAACTATATCATGACTACTTATTTTCTAGAAAAAAATCATATATGAATTATTTGGAGTAGATTTAGATTATTTATAATATATAAATGAAATAATTACATCCCTCTTTTAAAAAGTCATTAAGATTATAATAAATAATGATAAATTGGAAGATGAAGTTGTGAAAATAAGATGAGCCTAAACTTTAAATCACATTATTGTATTTATTCTCCCCGTTCTCTTAAGTTAATACTTCTTATCATTACTTATTTATGGGTCACATTACATTCTTATATGAATCTTTCTAATATTATATTTCATTATATAAAATCATCTACTTTCATATAATCTAACGTGGACATAAATTATGTAAATAAAAGATCTCATAGTACCAGTTTACTCATTTACAGTGACAAGATGCTTTTGAAATCGCTAGTATCGTTGACTTTAATTTAACTTCAGCACAAGGGTAAGGGGTAAGGGCAAAGCGAGGAACCTTAGCAAATTATAGTGCACAAGTTCTTCACTTTGCGAATGTCAGAAGGTCACTAATTATACGTGACTTTTTCTTTGCATTTTTTCAAAATGATTGTTTCCGTTATTCGAATTCGTGACCTTCTTATAAAGTTGCAAAAAATTCAATAACTAAAATCTAAAATATCTAATCCATTTTCTTTTTGAGTGACCTTTTGAGCAACAGTTTATAGCCGAGTGTTCCAAAAATTTACAAAGTATGCGGTTGCTAGGCGATATACTATAATTTATTGACCGCTGTTAAAAGTGTCCAAGAGACCACATTCTCCATTTCGTCTGTGCTTGCTCCGAGGCTGCTAACAAGCCAACACATGGGTTTTATCCCTTTTGTAACCCTGAGACAGTGAAGACTGAAGAGGAATTATTAGCAAACCCAAGTCTTGAGCTACTACTGGATTTAGCACGGCCTGCTTCAAGAAATCAAAAGGCAATATAGGCCTATTGTGGTAATGACCAGCTCTATGGATTCACCATTACCTACTAATATTTGGACCGTGTTTTGCTCCTCACCTTCGTTCTTATTTTTGTTTGGATCAGGCAACGGACCATCCTTGGACTTGGACAACTAGAATCCGAAACAGCTCCAAATTCATTGATCTCCCCGTTATGTTCCCTGTCTATGGGAAGGGTGCTTGTGGAAAAGTGCGTACGATTATGTGACAAACTTCTTACGGACAAATTAAAGGTAAGTTATTTCCATTTGCTAGAATTTGATGGAAAGAATAGTTTCTTTTACATATATAGCCCAAAATCCTGCTTGATTTATGATTTAAAAGTTGCAATACTTGCAGTCGGCAAATGATTCTCTTTTAAAATTTCTGAGTTATAAAGGCCTTGAACCGGTGAAGTTGCCTGTTGTACACCTCAACTTGGGTACAGGTACTGAGAAATTTTCAAAAACCGAATGCACCTCAGAGTATTGACCTCTAACTTTCCCTTCAAGTTTTATGTGTTGTTAATTCTCTCTTAATTTTCTATCAAGTTCCAAGATTTCACTCAATATTTACTAATTTCAAATATGTAAATAAGTCACACCTTCCTCTTCCGGAGAGGTAATAGTTAGAAAGCAGGATGTTGATGATGTTTGAGACATTAACGTTTGTAGCAAAACAAGTTTGCTGTATATAACTATTAAGGTGCTCCAAGGTAAGAAAATAGTTTATTTTCTATATTTGAATCACATGACTATGACATACAACATTAATTACTTCCCTCATATTCTCTAACACTCTTCTATTGCGTAACCATGCAATATTCCCACCTATATCATGGTGTCCATCTTTCCAGTATCAATACCAAGCTGAAGCAGATACTAAATTTCTTTCCTTCCAACCCAACAACATTGCTCCATCCTTCTCCATGAGTGTGTAATGCTCCGAGTAGCATCTGAGCAGGCTCCTTATTACAGAGGAGACGTAAGAACTCAAAGGGTATGGACGAAATCCAGCCATTGTGAACCTAGATTTCCACTTTCCCAGGAGCTCATGCCGCTCCACCCTCTCCTTCCCCTCACAAGCAATAATGTTTACCATGTCCCTGGCTAGGCACTGCTGCTCCACGCCAATTCGCTCTTTCTGATCCCTTGGCATAATCTCATCGATGGACTCAAACATTGCCAGGTAGAACTCTAGAGTTTCTACAAACCTTGTGAGGAAAGGGGTTGTGTTTGTGTTTGATTCTTGCTCAACCAAAGTGGTCACCTTGGGATTTAGTGACTTCACCATTCGAAGCAGACCATCCCTTGGATTATTCACATCAACACTTTCATCAGGAGTGTGGTGGAGCTGTAAGGGAAAGTTCACAACTAGAGCCTCACCAGGCCTGATGTCAAGCATTTCCCGAGTCACATCTGGAGCAAAAACAGGCAGACCATTGAACTCTATAGAGATATTAAATTTTTCAGATATTGCTGTCAATCTTCTGCCAACTGTACCTAGTCCATCACCGCGCGCATACTTATTAACAGGATCATCAATACCAGTAATACGCACATGTGGAGACCCACCTGGTCTAGCTGCAAGAGCCTGAAGAAGAGTCATCCACTGAGTCCCCTGAGCAATTTGAAAGTCAACAATATGGATGCGGTCCTCATTTCTGCAAGCCTCAGCAATGGCTCCGTTAGCTGCCATGTAGCCAAACTTCAAGTATGGGCATATTTCATACAAGATCTGCATGTAGGAAAGAAGATCCTTGCTTTCTGGTTCTCTACATCTAAGAGCACGGTATATGTTAGTGCCCGATGACTCCTTCCTTGCTATCAGCCCTTCAATTAAGTAAGCACCGAGGCGCTGAATTGCTTCTCCACTGATGGACACTTTGCCTCTAGCCATTTCAGTCAACCTATTGAAATCATTGATGTTGTTTTCAGCAAGAGCCTTCGCACAAGCAATCAGCAATTGCTTTAGATTTCCTGGAGGTTTGTTTTGCAAAGAAGTTTTTCCCACCGCCTTTTGACGTTTCTCATCAGGAGCACCTTCTCCCAACTGCCTGTTCCTAGATACAAATGATGGTTTAGGCTGAATTCCTTGAGAACTCTGGTGGTGCTCTTGACACCAAGTCTTGGTTCTCTGACCTGAAGATTGTGGCCTATTACTTTTATCGATAGAATTATTGGGCATAGTAACATATTCATCATCATCAGTCCCCATTAGAGCAGTCTCTAGTTGCAGCAAAGCATGTTTCATGTTCTGACTAGAACTTGCATCTTGCGAAGATGAAGGGCTCATCCTATGAAAATAACCTGTAGACTGGACGGAAGAGTTACAGGAAGGACCGGCTCCGGTGATAACATCTGCAGAGCTGTGCTTCTCCTGGCTATCACTTAATGTATTAGCGGTATCACCATCAAATTGTGTTGAAAATGGTGAGCTCGGTGAGTTTCCTATTTCAAACATCAGTGACCCATAAAGCCTGCTAGGTAGCAAAGGAATAGATGGATAGGGTACTGAGTAGGATAGGCCAGCACCAGTGGCGCCATCTCTCAAAACGCCTTGTAACTCCAAATTTGGCATCAGCTGTTCCACAAGTGAGACAGAATAAGGTAGATACAGCTTCCTTTTGCAGAAAAGATAGGTTGTGCTTCTTAAGAAATTATCAGCCTACAAAAACAAAGCAATGAAAACATCTCAGCCACGTTATTGTAGCAGAATTTAAACATAAAAATTGTTTATAGAATCAGAAATAGAAAAGGCAAGCAACAGAGATTCTAAGTTCTTGACTGAATTCTAGGAAATTCAATTGTAGTCGTCATGTTGTAAAGCACATATTTACACCCTCTTTGTAAAAAGGTTAAAGCAAGTGAAGAAGGACGTCTGGCCAGCCTTCCTAATTTAACCACTAACTTGAGAATTACAACTTAATGATGATAAAGCCAAGATAAACATGCACAAGTGTATTGATAGAAACAGTTTAGACTTGTTCATCAGGCCACACAAAGGAAGAAGTAATATCGTTTTATAATACACTCCATCCCCCAGCCCATACCAAAAGATTCAACCTCTGCCTATTTCGTGAAATACCAAACAACGAAACAAGTTGAATCGAAAAGATAAGCGAATACGTATGTCTAACACATGCATAGAGAGGCCAAAAATTGGAGCTCCTCCCCTCGGACTCCGAAAACAATAATAGGGAACCAAAAAAGAGGAAATCTTTCCCATAGGTCGGCTAGCTGTAGATCAAGCAGAGGCACAGCTAAACCATAAGCAACGTATTGGACTGTGAACTTGTACCTATTCATTGCTCACTCAACTAAACAAAACAAGAGATACATGGGTCATGCAACAGAAAAAACAATACAAAGATCCAAATCTAGCCGAGTTCATATAACATGAAATCTTGTCATGAATTGACCACAACAAAAGCAGCAAACTTCATTAATCGCAACAATTTTTCACAATGTTTCCTTCATGCCAACTTCCTGCAAGAGCCTATGAGAACAAAAGAAAAAACAGAACAAGAATTCAAATATACAAAGTCAGAGTAAGTGAAGTCAGAGAAGCACAAAGACACCTCAACAAATTCTAGGACATGTAAAAGAAACCGTAGCATATAAACCGTGGGGAGCAAGAAAAATGAAGAGGGGAAAACACAAGAGGAGCAGTAATAAATTACCAAAAAAAAAAAAAAGAAAAAGGAGCAGTAATATACAAAACCAGAAACCTTTGAAAGTAAGAAATGAAAGGATTGAAGAATTTGTGGTGACACTTGAAGATTAGTCTACCCTTTCGGAGGGCTGACTGGAACTCTCTTTGTTTTTCGTTGCGTACTATGGGCACAATTCGAAAGTAGAAGAAACCGGAGTATAAATAGGTGGTGAGAAGAGAGAGCGAGGTTTGACGGAGGAATTGTACGGAAGATAACGGCAGACGAAGTGGGAGCTAGAAACGAACTTCTTATTTTAGGACCGAAGTAAACGGATTGCAACGGAACTTAAACGGCCAAGCGTTTCTCACCGACCATGTTTCTGATATTACACTAGAGTGTTGATTCGTGCGAGGACATTCTTTGATGTTTCCGAATTTATGACTTTCATCGGGATTCGTTTTCACGCACTCTGTCAACAACCACGCGCTTCATCCTATGCTCCTTCCAATCACCTTCTATAGTCAAATGATCACATGTATGTCAAACTTAAATAAACTACTGAATTAATAGAATCAAGAGCCCATTCAAAGTGCAGTAAATACAAACCAATTAAAACCTACAAGTTTAATTGAGAACCGAACTTTAGTATACTGAAGATTAGCAAACAAAATCTCCATAAAAGATGATAAAGGTTACGTATACATTATGAGCATCTTCCACTTTAACATTAAGGGAAGCTGCTCCCTCGTCTATCATAACAGTTCATATAGAACCTATTCATGTGTTCTCTTACTAGCCCACATTTTTTTTCATCATAAGTTATCTCTTTACTAGGAAAACTCCTTAAATCTTCACAATATAATTTAATTCATTTGTTGCCTATTTGCTCTTCATTGAAGACAATACACCTGCATTCAATAACATTAAAGAGACAGCCCATAATATCATTTATATATATACATCTCCGTTATATAAGTAATAAGGATCGATAAAATAAGCTATTAAGTAAATCCTTTAAGTAAGATGTTTTTCTTATTGTCGGTCAAGAATATTTTTATAAGCCCTCCTCTTTAAAAAGACTCATAATTGTTTTGCAAACTTGGTACATGCTATCATATATATACCTCAAAGATGGCTTCTTATCTAAGTCAACAACTCTCAACAACCTTATAAGCTAAGCAAAAATCATCATAATGATCAACGAGGAATCCCAAAATTTATTGTCTAGAATAATAGTACAAACTTTTTTTCCTTTTGTACTCTTTGATAACTTATAACCTAAAAAATTGAAAGTAAAAGAATATCACAAATTAAACCCATCAAGGGAATTATTAAAAAGGAATAGTAATAATATTTTGACTGATACTCATGTCATTTATTATAGATTAGTAGTTCCACCATTAACATCCCTACTCAACTTAAAGAATAAGAGCTTTCAAGAAGAGTACAATCAAAGTAATTGTTTATGATTATAAACACTTTTCAAAGTGATAAATGTAGTTGCAAACTTAGTAGTAGTATAAATGTATAATGTCAACCCAATCTCTGACCTTCTTAACCAAAACAAAATTGTAATATAATTATATACAAAAATTGTGATCTTAAAAGAACCTAAAGCAAGATTAGAAATATGGTCCATACAAACAATATCTTTTTAAATGACATTTATGCAATGAATAGCATATAGGGATCGATAAATATGCTTATACTTTGATTGTAATAAGTACTCAGCTAATACATAATTAGTTACATTATTTGTAATAAAATACACAACATTTTTTGGTCCAATCTACTTGACAATTTCAAAAAATAATTCAAATAAAGCATGAGCACTTTTCACCATATTAGAAGCATCAGCTGAGTTGAGACTTAGGAGATGTATAAAAAGTTATCGGGCTTATGTCTACGTCATAGATTAGAGAAATGGATAATATTTAAAACCTTTTATAATGGGAGGATCTACAACACCAAGATCTTTATAGAAGTAGTTGTTTTTGGAGCTTTGAAGAACAAGATGGTAGATGAATTGTATACTCTAACTGGGGGCATGGCTTAAAACTGCTAAAATGGTCCAACAAGAGATTTATCAAAAATAAAATAAAATGGTCCAACAAGAGAGTCACTGTAACACCCCAAATTAGGGGTTAGCAGATTAAGCAAATTTAGTCCGATTTATGTTCTGTCTCTTTGATATTTT
>JANKYF010000005.1:37551143-37572326 GCA_029829435.1 Erythroxylum hondense | reverse complement strand
TAAATTTTTCTTTATATACGAGTCATTAGGTTTATAATATTATGATAATAATTATAAATTCTAATTCTATTTCATAATAATTACTTCTTCAATACACAATTCATAATTATATATTAAGATTGACATTTAACAATATGTCATAGTTACCTAAATAAGAAATATCAAATTGGTTTGACTTAATCTATTTATGTATAGTTATAGTGTATAATTTAATAATTTCTTTATCTAACATTTCAATTCGAGATAAAGTAGAATTAGTATATTTTTTATTCAAATTCATTCATGTTCGTTCTCACTAATTAGTAATTAATATTTAAATACAATCTTTTCAAAACTCAATTTACTTTGGCTAGAGATTTCTTTATATCATTATTAATTAAGAACAATATAACAGAGTCCATAATTATTTTAAGAAGATGAATCATTTATTGAGTTATTCAACTAACTCCACATAATTAATACGATATCTGAATACTAGCAATCGAGCTGTTTTAAATATAATAGGTCATAAATAACATCAAAATATAGTAATTATTTTATAAAATACTTTGATAATCTCAAATCTAAGATTCAATTATACAACTATCATAATGAAGAAATATATACATATACATATACAAATAATATTCCACACAAGATAATTAGGTCAGTTCAATTATCCTATTCTCTAATAAACACTTTATGTTTAATTAAGTATATCTATACTTTAATCTATAAGATCAACAACTTCTTTTATATAAAATAAACACAACATATAAATGACTAACAATAAACTAAAAATATTTAAAGATAATATATAAATATAATATGAATCTCTTAATTATGAAATTATTATAGTGTATTTATAAAATATATTTATCTCATTAATTTTATTTTATATACTAATTAATTAAATATATATAATAAAATATTTTCAATTAATTATATATCAAGACATAAATCAAGCAATGTCAATGTATCTGTATTGAATATCGTGGTACATGCGAGGCAGGTTTATAAACTGACAGGAACAGAAAATGCTGAATGCCGGTCGTAAACGATTGCCGCCAAAGTAGAAAAAAAGTTGAAAGTGTCCCATAACAAGCAAGAGAGATTGTGTACTGGCTGGCGTCAAATCAAAGGACTATTTGAGTGTAGGTATTCAATATGAGATGAGACATATCTGAAGGGATGAGTTCAGATTAGATTGTAGACTTGACATGATTTAAGATGGGAAAGGGGGTTCGAACCTGTCAAACATAATTGACAATTGCTTTCGATTATCTTAACAGAAGGAGATCAAAGGCTTTTTGACCTTTCAATTTTGGGAAAGACCAATTGGTCTGTTATTGGACAGCTGGGACTTGCTGCATAATTTCATTAACAATTAACAAGTCATTTTGATGTGTTCAACGCCTTTCGGGGACTTGCTGCATAATTTCATTAACAAATCGTTGTCACCAACAAGAAGAATTCAATGGGAACTAAACACAAGTTATTATGACTTAGGTATTCAAAACAGCAGAAGACCAAAATTATTGAACACAAGGGCATTTTTCCATAACTATGTGTTGCCATTCACCCTATCCTGGGAATCAACACATACTCTAAAAGCCAATCATAACTATTTTTTCTTCTAATATTTATTATGAAGATATTTTATCCGTAGCTTGTGCCCCCACCACTTTGAAAGGCTGTGGTATTTGAAGGAGATACTAATCCTGCTTTTGGAAAAACAACAAAAAAAAAAGCAACTCAACAGATGCCTTTACCATAGACAAATGTGATGCAGAAAGCACCCACTTTGAGTGCTGACCTGCCCACTAAAAAAGGGGTTAAAGATATCAGGAATGTCCAAAAGAGATAAGGGTTAATATGACTATTGGCACAGAAAATATTCCGTTCACACAACTTTCTCTCTTAAAGAAGACGTTTGCATCAAGAAATTTACGCAATTTTAAAAGGAAAAGACAAGCAGCAACAGTAGCTAAGTACCACGCAATTCTTCTTTCTTACTTTCTCCGTAGTTCATTTATCAAACTAACAGCCAATCAACCTGAACATGATAAGCTGCAGGAAGAATGCAGTCATTTCACATCAACAATCAAAGACACGGCCTTCAGATCCTCTACCCAGTACTGTAGCTCTACTTGGATCTCAACCATCTATTTAAGTTTAAATGGATGACTAAGATCTTCTGACACAGGATAGGGCCATAGTACCTGAACTAGAGGATCAGGTCTCTGTATAACCCAGATAAGAAAACCACACACAGAAATCTAAATCTGTTAAACGTAAATTTTTATGTTATCTATCTGAAGGCAGGCGTTATGATGAAAACTATTGAAGCGTTTGTAATTTTATAAATTTACCAGATCTAAATAAGCTATAACTAACAAAGATAATATACATTTATTTATTAAAAAAAAACAAAGATAACATACACATATGAATACATAACATACTTGCACTTAATTTTCCATCTAGATAGATGCTCCCCAGTAGCGTTCCTAGCCAATTCGGCTTTGCTTTCTCAATGATAAAATCGTTTTTCTGTTTCCATGATCACAGCTAACAAATATTACGTCAATAAATGCTTAAATAACATGCTTATTATTCTCTTTGCACTGTCCATCTAAATTGATGTTCTTATATGGTATATCCCCCCCTAATCATTTTTTTATTATTAGCTATATTTAGTTATTTTTTAACACAAGAATTTACGATTTCAATTTGTAAGTTTATGGAATTGATTTTTGTAAAACTCCCTAAACTATATTTTGACAATTTAATATTAGAATATGATTTGTAGTCAATCAATTAATAAAGATAGTCTTTGTTTTATGCATATTTTTAAAATAAATATTATATAATTGAAATCAACAATAATCATACACAATTTTAATGATGTAAAGAGACAAATCTAATTTCGATGTTTTGGTCAAACAACCCTTGGTTTATATTGACTCTTCAAGTTCTTTTAGATAAGTTCTTTATTTCTCTTTTTTTATTAGGTGGCCAGGAACTCTTTGTAAATTGTTTTTTCACAAATGAAAAAGAACACTTATAATCATTTTTCTCTGTCGCATAAGAAAAGGATCATGTCATGACTCTTATTTAAGGTCACTAGCACAATTACATACAATTCAAAACCTCATTTTCTTGTTTACCAATGAACTAGCTTCAACCCATTAATTTAGATCATTTATTATGTCACTTTATTATCCTTATCTGGATCAAATGACGTAACTTAACCGGTAATTTATTTAAAAACTAAAATTGCAATTAATGTTAGTCCAACTTTAAGAGACATTGACAAAATTGCCTTTAGGGGCAAAAATGTCTAACACTAGCGTCTAATATGGTTTATACAATACACAAATGCACTCAAATATACTCTTTAGCTTCTCAAGACCCTTAACAACTCTCTAATATTCTAACGGTTCTTCATAAAACTTATTATGATCCATTTGCAATAAAAATACTTGCAAACTATGACTAACTTTTAGGTACATTCATATAGTTAGATCTCTTGTCATCAATTACCAGACGTTCGTTCTATTAGAGTATTGGCTAGTCGAACACCCAACTCTCAATTTGTGACCATGATTGGCATATTGACTACCTATTGTTACAGCTAGTGTTGCATTACTCATTCTCTTTCTAAAAGTTACTAGATTGGGCCAGTCAAACAAACCCTTAGTTAGCCAAACTAAAGGCTTAGGTTAGTCAAACTCCCACATAAACAAACTTTTAAAAATAGTTTAATTCATCAATTTTACACACTTCATGTTTTTTAAAAGTATCAAAATACCGTATTTTGATTAAAAATAATTTAAAAAATTTTATAATGTTTGTTTCAAGATTAAGAGGTTTTCTTTGATGTTCATAACTCATTTCCTCTTGGTTATGAAAGCACTTATGAATAATGCCCTATATGCAATGATTGGTCCACTAATTCATCTAAATGTGCAAAATAAGATTATAAAAAAGAATATAATAATTTGTTAGACATGGAATGACGCCAATCTTTCTTGTTTTTGATCCATTTTACTTGAATTGTCTTCAAACTCTTTTGTGTCATGGAACTCTCTTTTGTATTTGGTAGTTTCACTTTGGTCATTTGACTCCTTTTGATGACTTTTCCTCTAAATCACTTTGGTCTTAAATTAAACTTAACTTTTCATATATTGATTGATTGTTTGACACATTAAATTACTATTATCTTGAGAAAGGGTAGGAGCATTAGTAACAATATATATTTTAATGATCAAAATCATAGGTCAGAGTCTCACTTAATTTAAAATTTTCCCTTTTAATAATGATGAAAATTATTTGGTAATATTAAGAACAAAATATAAATATCATACTCCCGAGGATGCTTCTCTTGTGTCTAAGCAATATAGAATGAAATACTCCCCCTTAATTCAAGTGTTTGAAAATCAAGTTTCAATCTCACCACATTCTCTACCATTTCTCATCATTAAAAAGGGTATGACATGAATAAATGAGAAAATTGAATGTAAAACAATTATCTTCCATTAAAAAAAAAGATCATATGGGAGAAGCTCTCTAAGTAGAATCTATAAAATAAAAAAATTCTTAAAATTCTTACGTATAAATTTCAAAGATCAATATAATTTTCTTCTATTATGTATATGTAACATTATTTTCTACCTTAAATTAAAAAATACTAATAGTTACCTTTACTTATTTTTCACTTTGTTTAATAATTAATCTTTTGATATCAAATTCCTTGTTTGACTCATGTAAGGGCTTTTAGTGATTTTCATTTCGGAAATAATTCTTGGAGATATCATGTTTATTTTATGTTTATTGACCATAAAATTTACACCAACTATTATAATTTATTTAATATCAAGCTATAAGGAAAAAATCAACATGTTTTAAGTACCAAACAGATATAAGCCGTTTGAGTTTAGCTTTTGACCTTCTTTTGGCCCGTCTTTTAGGGGGCTTACTGAATAAGCATTGCCTTAAAATGTATCCCTATTTGTGTCCATAATCACCATAAAGCATCTTACATGAAAAATATTTGAAGTTATATGGCTAATAAGAGTAATATTTCTTGATGGATGATATGAGTGATTTAATATCCTCTTTTAGACATTTGCAGGATTAGGATCTCTCTTTCTTTGGTGAAAAACCTAGTCTATAAATTGATCAATGGCATGTTTCTTTCATAAAATTTTGGGATATGAGAATTTTGAACGTGTTCCAAGTGCTTGTACAATGGCCTATGATGATTGTGCGCATAAGTAATGCATTTTGATAAGTATTGAAGACTATAATGATAATGAATTTGTTTTTATGTCATTTTAATGATAATATGTCTATATGAATGAATTAAATATTTCATGCTCTTTTGATATGGCCTTGTAAGAAAATTGTACCTATTTTGTATTAAGAATTGTATCTTTTAGGTCTAGGTTATGAATCATACATAAATGTATAAAATTTCCTTTTTACTTGAGACCTAAACGATGATGCATGAGCATTGAAATTTTCATGTACAAAGTTAAAGTCTATATACTTATGTGAAGACGTAGGTAATGACTCATTATTATATATATGTTTTCCTTTATCAAAATATTGTTAACTTTGGATGGTGTACTTCCATAAGTGTACCAATTTTATGCACTATATTTTTCACTCCCTAAAATTAACTTACATTATGATTCTTTGAGGACAATGTTCTCCATCTTCAATATGTCATTCTTATACAGTAAATTATGCTCATTTTTATTTACATCAACCACACTCTTAAATTTTATCATGTCATGCATATCACATTTTAATTTCTCATTCTCAATCAAGCATGCATCTAAGAGTTTTTAAGCATCTTTATATTTAGAATATACTCTCTTTATTTTCATAATAATCCCTTTTAAACACTTAATAAGTTTGACATATCATCGTAAAAATAAGAACTAGAGAGTACATCATCATTGTTAGCAATAAAGCATTTTCTTGCCACCATATTTTTGGATTCTTCACTCTACGAATTAGTAGTTGCCTCCTATGTGGCTTTGAGTGCTTCCTTCTTCTTTAAATGTTTGTCTCTCTTCTTATTTAACTACTTCTTAAGTTTAATTACGATGAGATTTATGTCTTTGTTGTTTCTCTAATTTATAAGTGTCTCCTCATTATTAATTATGACATGCTTTGAGCCTTTGAAAATTACTCCTTAATTATTGGAGCCACTTTCTCTTCATTCAGCTCAAACATATCTCTCAAGGAGTGATTTGATTACTCTTCTAATGGCAAGTCTTTTACTTCTTATATGGTTATCGCCTTTATCTGCTAAGCCTTTGGTAAAGACCTAAACAATTTTTTTCACCAATTTATGATTAATATAATTCTTACTATGACCTTTAAAAGAATTTATATAAATGAAGTAAACATAGTTATTAGAAATGGAACCATTTTTCTTAAAGTGAAATAGCTCATATTGATGCACTAATAAGCTCATTTAGCCCTTTTTTATTTTATTAGGACTTTCAAATGTAATTTAAGTATTTTTTTAAAAAATTAAAAGATGGATTATCGATAAATAAAACTAAATCAAAAAATTGCAAGAGATCTTGACTTGCCGCCAACTCTTATGAGGAGAGTTTACTAATAATTGCAATAGTAGGGAATAATCCAATAGAATATAAAACATGAATCTCATTGAAGTAGTTGAGATGGAACTAGAAGCACCAAGTTAATTGCATGTTCATGGAGAGTGGGTGGTGTAAATTTTTGGCATAGAGATGAGCTCTGATGAGGTTAACAATTTGATCTGCAGGCTTGTATTTATCCTCCTTACCTATACCTCTACGACTATTTCTTTCTTTCCAAATGGTGTACCGTGATCTTGAATGCAACTTTGAATAAAGGAGCATTAGTTTTTCCAATTTTTGAATTACAAACAACCCATCTCAGTGAGTGATTCCTATTGTAACTATAACTGCTGACAAGTATTAGGTGTAAAATTTGACTCCGTATAACTTTGGAATATTGACATTGAAAGAAAAGGTGGTCTTGATTCTCAACAGCTATGTCACAAAGCAAACATGTGGTATCTTCATGTCCATACCATTGACTCTTTGTTTGGAGTTGATTCTTGATTGCTAGCCATATTATAAAGGAAGCTTTGGGGCTAATATAATTTTTCCACGAGATTGTAAACCATGAAACCTCAAAAGAGTGATCAGTGAACAATTGATGACAAGATCATGTAAAGAATAGATCGTTCGAAGTCAAGTTCTAAGACATAACATCTTTATAGACAACATCATTTATTTGAGGAAGATAATTCAGTAGAGTATGAAATCTACTAATTTAGCATTCTATGTACCATTGGTAATTACGGCTGACACTTTAAAATTGAGTGGCAATTGGGTTTGTAATTGTTAGAGATTAAGAACTTGGGAAAGAGGGCTTATATTAAGCCACTTTTTGAAACAAAACCACGTCCTAGCACCATCACCAATTCAATGCTGAATGTAACAGTAGATAGCTTCCTGCTATGCCATCATCTGTTAAAAAATGGCAGAACCTATCCGAGAACAATACAGTTGTCAGAAGTTGGTAGACTTTAAGTAATATTCATGGATCCATTGGATCCATAATGCGTCATTGTTAGTGTACAATCACCACAGTTGCTTACACATCAAGATTTTCTGCATTTGTGTTATGGAAATGATACTAAGATCTCCCTTTGTTTTTAAGATCGTGATATCGCTCCACTTGATTTTAACTCACTTGATATTGACAGAGGTGCCTCTCCTTTGAACTTTTTTTCATAATTTTGTCTAGCTCCTTTATATCCTTCTTGGGTAGAGCTACAAGCACAGTCTAATGGAGATGACGACTACTAGGGACCAAAATAATAAGGGTTACCCTTATAGTATAAGATAAGAATTGATTTTGTCAAGCCATGACCCTCGATTTTGCTCTTTCAATAATAGGAAGGCAGTCTCTATATTTGAGTTTAGAAGCACTAACGAGAACTCCCAAATAGCAGAAAGTATGTGAGACAATGTTTATACTTGTTAGTCACTTTAACTCCTCCAGATTCCTTACATCTACAAAGAGTTATAAGCTACTCTTATCCGGATTGTACTTAAAGCCAGACCATTGAGCAAATGATTGAAGAGCATGCATCAATATATTGATGGAAAATGAATCAACTGCATACAACAATAACAAGCCATCTACATATATAAGGTGAGTAAGTTTGATCTCCTTACAATTGTAATGAAATTTGAATCCCCCATTAGAAGTGATGAATCAGGTTAATAGTCTAGAAAATCCCTCCATAACTAAAGTAAACAGGTATGAAGATAAGGGATCACCTTATTGTATTTTTCTAGCTAGTTTTAAAGGTTTAGATAGAAAACAATTAACAATCACACTCAATGTGGAAGTTTGAATACATATCATAATCCATTACATAAATTTGGGAGGGATGTGGGTAGCTTCAAGGCAGAGTTGAATAAATTCCCAGCTAATGATATCTAAAAGTTTGAAGAAGTCTACCTTTATAATGCAACTATTGAGTTTTTTTTCCAGAGTTATAATCCTTCACGAGTTCTTGAACTAGCATAATGTGATCACCAATTTTACGATTTGGCATAAATGCTTCTTATACAGTAGTGACAATAGCAAATAAAACCAACTTGATTCTCTTTGCTAATACCTTTGAGATTACCTTATAAATGGTGTTACAATAGGAGATCGACCTAAAGTCACTCATGATACTAGGCCTGTGGTTTTTAAGAATCAAACAAAGGTAGGTATGGTTAAGTTCTTGAAAACGCTTGACATATTCAAAGAATTCTTGTACAACCTCAATAAGTAATTCACCAGTGATATCCCATATGCATTGAAAAAGCAAGGTAGAAAAACCGTCAGGACTAGGAGATTTTGAAGGTGTAGACTAAATAATATTCATTTTATGTCCTAAGCTGAGACTGTGAAGATGAGAGCATCTTTAGTTTGTTAATATAGATTGCATCCAAATAAACTGCAGACATTAGAGCTTGGTATGTGCATTTTGGATGTACCTATAAGATCTATAAAATATTATCTCGCTACCTCCAATACACTATTTTGTTCAGTGTGAGACTCCCCCCTTTTTGGGTAGCATAGATATCTGTTGATATTTCGACAAGCTAGTATAGAGGAATGAAAAAATTTAGAATTTGAGTCCCCTTCCTTCATCCAATTAATCCGTGCCTCGTGCCTTTTGCTTGAGAGCTAAATGGTGATATCAAAGAGCTTCTTGATATTCCTACACGCATTTCATTTATATCTATTTATGGCCAGGATCATGAGGAGAAGTACAACAGAGTTGTTGGGCAAGAGTAAGTTTGTCCTTCAAAGTGTGTAAGTTGCGATTTCTGCCTCACATAAAATTCTTAATAGTTGCTTTCATCTTTTTTTAATTTTTTTTCATGAATTGAAATGCCTTTTGTCATAGGATTGTAACCTATCAATAAGTGGAAACTAATTATGGTAAGCCTTCCATATTAGTGAGGGCATTATAAAGTCTAAAAGGAGCTCCCATATGTCTACTTTCAATAAATCTCTAAACCAACATAAGTGAATGGTCTGAAATCAATTGTTTGTTAAAATGTACAAATAAATTAGAGAAGTGATTTAGCCAAAATGAGTTAACCAGTACCCTGTCTAGTTTCTTCCTCACTAGTAGACAACCTTGCTGGTTATTTGTCCTTGTAAATAGTTGACCAGTTGAATGGAGATAAACCAAATCCATCTGCACTAACAAATTGGAGAGCTCCTTCATAGTTCCAATGAGAAATCTCCTAATCCCTTGTATTCCAAACTAGGATTGACATGATGAGGGGGAATCTCCAGTAGTTGGTTGTTTTCTTTTCTTCCTACCCAATCTGTAACATCCCATTACTTATGAGAGAGTGGGTTGCTACACAATCTCCTCTTAGCATTATTGGTTTGGACTATGAATTTATATGATGTAGAAATAGTTGGACCAGTTTTAGTAGAGCAATCTCCATCTTTCCCTGTAGCAAAATCCTGCTTCGTATGTTCTTCACCTCTAGGTTCTTAATTTGAATGCACATGCATAACCTAATCAATAAGATTTTTATCAATCTCTAGTCTTTCAATCTCTACGTAGTGTTTGGAGGTTGATAATTTTGAGTAAACTCTTACTCCACTAAACCTTTTTCACTTACATCCCTTACCATACTTTGACTAGGTGAATTAGGCAGAACTGCATTATCGATGCCTTCAACAACTACTACTTCCTACTATCTAAAGGTGGAACCTACTTCCCCCTCCATTAACTCCACAGTCCAACTAGTTTTGAATATTTTACCTGTAGGGGTCTATTTCTTGATTAAGTTATTTTTCTTCAAAGGGTATGTCAATTGTATTTCAGTTAAGACCATCTCCCTATTTTTGCCTAATATGTGGATAGATAATTTGTTTAGAAAAGAGGCATTCCTTGAAACTTCAATGTAGAGTTTAACATATTCGATTCTTTGTATAGTAGTCATCCGTGTGCCCATCGTAATAGGCTTTCCTAGTGAGCTAGAAATGAATCTCAATCCTTCCATGGTCTACAGCTCCATCGACAAATAATGGAAATTTACCCACGTTGGAAAGACTTCAATCTTATTATGGTCTAACTCTAACCTAGGCTTCCATTTTTGAACAAAGAGGGGTTGGTCCCCTATATACCAAGGACCTTGCTCTACTATCTTAGTAAGATTGGTAACATCCACGAACTTAAAGAGGATGGAGCCATTTGTTCTAAGCAACACCTTATCCAATGCTTTCTTTTCCTAAGTAGCCTTAGCCCATGCATGGACGATGGGAAAGGCTAGTCGTTTTGACTAAAAAAAACCCCATTATTATAGAGGATCATGTGTGAGCACTGGCTTCCAGGAGTTCGAGCGGAGGGGTCACTATACCATCCTTTGTAACATTCTGGTAATGTTTAAGTTGGCCTTTATGGTGTTGAATTTTGGAGCTTAGCTCTCCAAGCTCCTCACGGTTTATCTACTATAGGTTTTGTCCCCGCAACCTCTTGATTTCCATTCAGGGTTATCTCATTATTAATGTTCATCACATTTCTGGAGAGAGTAGGAAAATCCTTCTAGAAGAGGAGAGCTTCCCCTAGGGCAGCGCCATCAGGTTCACCCTTGTCTATATCCCAAATATGGCCTGAGAAGGCCTGTTGATGAGGCAAAAGCCTCCTTCTGTAGATATTTTTCCAAAAAACTAGATGAAGGGAAGAAGAAAGCTAGAATATAGGAAAAATGAATTCCTAATATGGAAAGGGTACGAGGAAAAAAAAGGTAGGAAAAGCCATAATAGAATTCTTATAAGCATTCATACAATAATAGACAATGGACTTGCTTATAGCATTGACAATTTAAATCAAACTAAAGATCAAGGTACCGGATAGAAATAAATGAAAATAACAACCATTCAAAATCCCTACTAAAACAAACAACTTAAGTTATCTTATAGGTTGACAACAACTTGACTAATTGATTTCAAATGCATGTAATGACTAGAGTTTGAGTAATTTCCTTAAGGCTTAATATGTAGTGTTAAATTCAATCTATTAGATTGATGACTATTAACAGAGTCTAGATTAGTCATCTTGTTAATCTCGTCTTAGGCCCCATCTAGTAGCTACATTCCTCGTGATCTTAGATACCCCAAATTTGATTATGGAGCATTCCTTTATCCTAACAAATGTGTTAAAGCAGAATGTGTTGATACATATTGGCTTATTCTTGAATCTTCTTTGATTCCTTTCTTTTACCACCTCATAGATGTTATGCAAGTTTTATATCTAATAAAACCCTCAATCATATCATGTAGTATATAAGGTTATCGTTCCCACGAGGATTATGTAAGGTTAACAATTTGAACCTAACTTTTCTAAGGTATTTAAAATGTTATTTGAATAAAAATAAATAACAAAAATTGAAACAATTAACAAAAAAGTAAATAATTCTAATAATAAGTGAGCTACCAAATAAATTTAGGGTTATGATTAAGATTGCATACTTAGGACTTATTCTTACATTATTTTGGTTCCTTAACTATTTTTGATTTAATTATGTGTCTGATCTTAGATTTCCTAAGGTATTGATTACTCTCTCTCATGATCTAATCAATTAACCCTAATTGAATTAGAAAATTCTAAATTTGCAACCTCTCGATTCACAAATTTTTTCCTAACTTATTCAATTAGATCTTAAGCTATCTATTGGATAATTAATTTCTAAAAAAAACATCTCTCTTTGAATGATTGTTAATTAGATAATTACAGGTCCATTAAACTGCCAACTCTTATTGTACAATCTAACTATGATTACTTTTGACTCACTCTTTCGATTTATTGTCAAGTATAAGCATGCACAATTATCACAAACACCAGAATATGTATTGAAATCAAGAACAATCAAAGTCATAAAATAATTCCAGAATAAATCCTCATTTGAATTTTAGAAATTCATGAACATGTTTAACATCTTAAAATTCATATTACAAATCAAGATTAATGAAAGAACTAAAGGAAAAGAAGAAAAACTCTATTTAGGTTTTGATCTAGAAAGTTGGAATTCCTAGATGTTCTTCTTGATCTCCCACGTTTGATCCACTCTTTGGTGTTGGCTATTGCATTTTTGGTGTGTTTCACATCCTTAAATAGTGTATTAGGGTCTTGGGGATGTAACTAGGGTTTTCCCACTTTGATCGGTTTAAAAAATATACTTAAACCTTAAAATAGATGAAAAAATTCGCACCTGGATAGTCTCTATCACGATCGTGACATGGGAGTCATTATTATGACGTTGGGTTTATCCTCTCTATTATGATCAGGCTCTATGAGGCATGATTGCGATATAGGTTATGCAGCCCCATGCATGTCTATCACAATCGTGACATTCTTCATGTAGCTTCTAACTTCCTTAACCTTCAATTATCTGATTTTCAACACTAACAAGCACATAAAATACCTCATAAAACATAAAATTAAGATTGAAATCATGCTCAGAACCACACAAACACTTAGAGTATAAACAAACACTCACAATAACAGAATTCTAAACCTATATATACGATAATCACTTAATAAACACCTAAAAACACACTAAAATACTTTGGAAAACATAGTATAAACTATACTATAAATAAACACTAGTTTATAAGGCTAGTTTGAGAAGAATACGATTGTTAGCTAGTATGGAAACTCTACTAGAAGCCCAACTTTTGATACTCTCCTATCAATCTTCTACATGGAATGTTTACAAGCAAGCTTAATTCTTTTTTAGAGATCTCTAGAATAGTAGCATGGAAAGAAGATATGATCTTTACTTTCATTTCATCACTACAAAGTGTGTATTGGGGAGTTATGGCTAAATTGGTCTCTACCTTATCAAATGTGCTTAGCCTATTCGTAATTGCTAGCCATATGATGAATTCTACCTTGGGGTTATTTCTATTGAACTAGATTAGATTATGCTAATATATTAGAGGAGGTGGTCTCTTGAATAAATAAAAGGATGTTTTGTTTATCTATTGGTTATATATATATATTCCATATCATTTATCCATCATGTTCTCTCTTAGATTATAACTTAGTAGGGCTTTTTATAGATAGTTAAAGCCTTGATATATCAATCATTTTCACTTATTTACTCCTTAATCTTAGCAGTGAATTTTAACATATATCTAAGATGATAGATTCTAGGGAGTAGATGTAAAAGGCCTTTATCACTCTAATTGTCAAAGCAAAGCCAATTTTGTTCTCAATTTTTGACTATGTTTTTTTATTTTCCTAAATAACATCTCTATTAAGTTGATCCAAGAAATGTTGAATTTAGGTTTAAGCTTAAAAAAGCTTTATTCCCTTAAGTGATGTATATGCATCCATTATGCATCTCCATTCTATAGAAAAATTGTCAACTTTCTTTCAATATCTTTTGCCATCTTTTTAGGTAAAATCATATATGAAATCCAATAAATGTAAAGATTGTTTAGGATTGATTTGATTAGTTGAAGTCTTCTAAGTATGATAAACTCTTGTTGCACTATTAATTGATCCTTCTCTTGATCATTTCATAAAAAAGTTTGCATTCTTTATAAGTAGTTCTATTAGTTCTAGTTGGAACTCCCAAATATGTAAAAGGAGGTTAAAGGATTGTCAAACCTATTAAAGAATCTATTTCATGGCTGGTATGGTCTACATCCTATGACACCATAAGCAAACTTTTATCAAGATTCACTTGAATGCTAGAGAGCTTGTAAAAGTGATTGATATGAAAGTGAGGATTAAGCTGAAATCTTATTTGTAAATCATTAAAAGGTCATAAAAAATAAATTAAACATCTTTAACTTGTTATTTATTTTGAAAGATGGATTCCTTTCAATATTAGGAGCTTTAACCCTTTAAAGGACTTCCATAAAAATGGAAAAGAGATAGGGTGAAAGGGAATTCCTTTGTCTAATCCCTCTTCGCCCTTTAAGTCGATATATCCAGTGTCTATTAACTAGTACATTAAAGGAGACAATTTGTCAATCATTACTTGTTCTAGTTGGTGAATTTCATTGGAAAGCCTAGTTCTTTAAGGGAATGAATCAGGAAATTATAATTAGATAAATCAAAAGCTTTCTTAAAGTTAAGTTTTCAAAGTATAGTGTTATCTTGAACCTTTTCTCTAATAACCTTTGATTAATTCCTGATCTAGAAAAATGTTGTCACTAATGTTTCTTCCTTTTAGTATAGGCCCCTTGAGATTTACTTACTAAGGATCCTAAAACTTCCTTTAGCCTTGAAATGGATGTCTTGGATATAACATTATACAGATTATTGCAATAGGAAATTATCTTAAAATCCTTCAGAGAACTAGGATTTTGCAACTTTGGTACAACAAATGTATGTTCATTTATTTCCTTAAACAAAGTACTATTGCTGAAGAACTCCATAACTATATTCTCTACAGTTTTTCATCTCTATTCCTAAAGTTACTTGAAGAAATTAGGATTGAGCCCATCTAGACATCGGGCTATGTTGAAGTTAAGGATTTTCATTGCATTATCTGTATCTGAAGTATTTATTAGCCTTATTAGATCATTTACTTAATTGGGAGAAATAATTTTACTAAGACAGGTATGGAGAGTTTATATAGTAGAGTGACATTCAGAACTAGATCCCAATACTTAAAAGACTAATTCTTTAATATCATTCAATCCCTAAAGTCTCTCCCCAGTGTCATTAGTAAGGCTATGTCTGTATTCCTCATTATCAGGATTACTTTGAAGAAGAAAGCTAAGCATTTCTCTAACTAATGCGACTAAAGAATTATGAAATTCTATCTCAAAATTGGGTGATGAGCACCTAAATATTTGATATAATTATCCTAAGCTACATTTTCCTTCATTTTGGTGTTGACATTCTAAGGGCCTTTGTACAGGTTTTCTTATGCAGGGTTAAGAATCCTTTTTACTTCCTTTATATCTAAACTCTTACTACTAAAGAGGCTCTTATGCATTAAAGAATGTAAAAGGAGTAATGCTAGAAGGAATTTTTCTAGGTTGTGGACTTCCACTGGAAAGTGGTTTGAAGTTAAGGGGTTGTTGAATATAACCTTACTTCGTTGGAATTCAACTAGCATTTTTGGTTGATTAAAGCCTTATCTAGTTTCTTGCTAAGGAACCATTTTCCTTATTTCTTATTAGTCCAACTAAAATGGTTTCTTTCATAATTGAGATCATTGAACTTCAAGTTCCTTATGTAAGAAGGTTCCCTAGATCCCACACCTTTCTTAGATTTAGATGCAACCAGAGTTCAAGTAAAATCTTTAAATATTACCTAAAGATCATTTATACCTATATACAACTTACATAAGTCTTACCATTAGGAGCTTTTTTGAAAGGAGAGATTAGTTACATACAAAAACTAAAGCAAATATTCTTTCTAGTTATTTTCAAATAGTAAAAATATGATGGGCATGTTTATTGAAACTATGGTTTATGAATGGTGAGTAAAACCTAACTATTTTGGATAAACCATTATTTCTTACACTTGTTCTCCTTGTCTTTTATCTCCAAAAGGCCAAAGATAAATGACTTTATTATCTTTAGATAATAAAAATAACCTACTAATTATTAAGGTTATTTAAGCCATTAACATTAGGGGATTTTAAGGGAGATTTGGTCCCTTTATCTTTTTTCCTTTCTATTAGCAATTTTTGCATGAGCTTATTTGGAAGGAACTTCTTCAAATGACCTAGGAGTCTTAGTTCTTAGCTCTTCTCTAGAGCTTGGTCAAAGTTTTGTTGTCTTGTCTATGTATCCCCACTTATTTGATCCCTAAGATGGTTATTATTGATTATCTCTTCAATGACATTAATTGTCTCTAATGAATCTATTATATTGTCTAGGAGAGGATTATTATTTAAAGCTTACCCATCTGCCAACAGATCATTATTTTATACTTGAGCAATCCCATATACTTCACTACTTATTTGCCTATCCATAAGTTCAAATTTACTTCCCTTTATTAGTTTCTCATAGCCTCCTTTAAGGAAATTTTTCCTTGGAGTCTTCCAATTTAATCTATTTTTAGTGACTAATATAGTAGTCTCCTCCAAATTACCAAATGAATTAGCCTTTTTAGCTTAAGGATATTAGGGAATTCCATGTAGATTTTTAGATTCTATACATATTTTAGCATATCCAATTTGCCTAAAGGATGCAATGTTCTCATCCATACACAATGACTTTCCTACAGTGCTACTCAAATGAGTCAAACCAATGGTGCTCTAATACTCCAAGGATATCCTATAGAAATGTGCCCAAATAGGGATTATTCTGAGTTTATTTTTGTTTAGATACATGCTTGACTTCAAAAATTGTAAGATGATTACTTTTACATTGCAATGCTGGTGGCCTTGCTCAAGGATTTTATTGGCATTAGGTTTTAAGGTGAAGAAGACCAAAAAGAAATATTTTATTGGTTGATTAAGAACTTTTCTAGACCAAAGTTACTCCACTTAACTTCTGCTGAAGATCTCACAGTGGGAAAGGCTACCTTTGTTCCATAAAGTAACCAACTATGTGCCAATCCACTTGGAAGCACCAACTCATAACCTTTCAATAGAAGGGGATATGACACCTTTATCATCCTCTAAGGTTTGAAGAATAAAATGTAAGTTTGGAGCTAGAAGAGCTATCACCTACCACCTAAGACTGGGCCTTCCTACTAGCAAAAATAGAAGCTTTCTTATATATAGCAATTGAGGCCTTAAAGCAAGTAGTGGGGAAAAGAACCTTTTAAGACCTAAGTTGGATGGTTAGCAGGAGAAATTTGAGCTTCTAGTGTGACCTGATAGAAGCAAAAGTGGTAATGGGAGCATCCCCTAAAGTGAGGCTTAAAGGTTTATAAGAGTTAGGAGACAATCCTAGCTTAGGAAGAGAAGAAGAAGAAGACTAATTGAGGTCTAAGTTGAGGGAATTCACACAAGGAAGAAAGGATGCCATGGTGAGAAGGATAATGTGGTAACAAGGCAGGGAAAAGTCCCACCTAGTAACTTACTAGAAAAGGTGTGATATTTAAAACAGCACCTCAAAATTTATTCATTATTATATGTTTTAACGTGAATTAGTTTAGTAAATAATCATCTGTAGTCTTCATTACGATTAAGTTACTTTAAATTCTTTTAATCTACTTCTACGGGATCTGAAACCGAGTCATCTTACATACAGGAAAGAGCTGGACATAATCATGAAAAAGACTAGCCTCTTGTTATTGAGATTAATTTTGTAATATAATTGGCTTCAAACTATTTGGCTGGCGGGGGCAGACCCTTTCTTCTTCTTCTTCTTCTTCTTTTTTTTACCTTTCCTGGAAAACCACTGAAGATTCTCATCCAACGGCTAAATCAGCTCACTATTCCTCCGATGTTCCCATAGGAAAAAGCAAATCTTCACTGGGATGGCCAGATGGCATTAATGCATAGTCCTAATTATAATTGACAATGCCTAGCAGAAAAATATTCGTCTTTCACTTTACAGCCCTCCCAAATATTCTCAAGGAATTTATTCTTTGCCTTATTAATTGCTCAAAGGCTCCTGCTCGCTCAGCTATAATAAGAAGCTCAATGACCTGAAACTTTCTCCAGGGGAAAAAAAAAATCCATATTTTGTATTTCCCATCCTTCAATGACAAGCTGTAGGCAGATTGAAGTTCATTTAGGAGATCAAACACCCCAAAAATGGAGTGTTTCATTAACGGAAGAAGTTTTCAAGAGAATTTTCTCGCAAGAAAATACTGTTCTGCTCAAGATATTTGGTGATGGTTCCCTATTCAGCCCCTCGTTGTTCGGGAAATTTTTTGACCCTTCGGATGCTTTTCCATTATGGGAATTTGAGTCTGATATCTTGTTGTCTCAGCTTCGAAGCTCTGGCAAGACTACTGTTGATTGGCGTGAGACAGACGAAGCTTATGTGCTTAAAGCAGAGTTACCAGGTACGTGTTCTGCCTTCTTAGTAACTTGCAAATTTCTACTGATTTTTTTGAACCTGAACTGAATTTGGGTATAAAAGGAAGTACAAATTTCATTTATTATTTGGTGACTGTTGTAATTTATCATTCTGAACAAGAAAACCAACAAAACCATAAACTGTTGTCTAACCCAACAAGCATATATAGGAAATTGGGAAGGGATCAGAAGAGATTAAGAAAAATACCCAGGGATAAGGCCTGGCTGTAGTTTATGGGAGGATTAACCCTGTTGGCGTAACTCCAAAATGATCCTTTACCTCTTTTTCTAAATCATAAGAAAGAGAAAGTAGAAGCCAACTTTATCGTTACAGGGCTGTGGTTGTTTCTCATTGTCTGATGCTTTGGTGAAAGCAGGAGCTGGGAAAGAAACAATACATGTGTATGTAGAAAATGAGAAGACTGTGGAAATAAGTGGGAAATGGAAACAGACCAATGAGTCAAAGACAAAAGACTGGAGAACTGGACATTGGTGGGAGCATGGCTATGTCAGACGGCTTGAGCTGCCTGAAGATGCAGATTGGAGAAAAACTGTGGCATTTGTGACTGGTGAGAATTTCCTAGAACTCAGAATTCCAAAGAACATTTCTGATGTCGGAAGGTCTCATCAAGGGAGTGTTAGTGAGTCCTAGTTACAACACTTTTTGTATTGATCAGTGAACATATATTGTTTAGAAAGGCTTAAGAAAACCTGCATAAATTATCACAGCAATAGATATGCATGACATGAAGACTTAGTTCGGTTCAACGCTATCGTATTACAATAACTTCCATCAATTTCAATCACACCTCAAGTTGGCAGTTTCTATATACTCAATCCCACGAAAAAGTTATGTACTTCTAAAAATTTATTTTACTACTATTAGTTTTAAGAATGAGTCAAGATAGTTATTTGATTGAGTTTTTCTGGATAATAAAATAAAATTAAATAATAGCTAAGAGAATTAAAATAAAAGTAAGCAATTAACCAGATAAATCAATGAGAATTAATACTTGGAAAAATATTTTTCTTGACAATATTTTTTGTATCATGATTCAATTAACTTAAAAAGGATTTATTATCTAAATTGATTTTTTTTGTAGATTATAAAATTTCATTTCTCATGTTACAATCACTTATTATTTGATTAGTTAACCTGTACCTTTACCGGGTAACAGCATTTTTATTACATTAAGTTATATGAAATTTAATTAAAGTTTGACCATAATAGTAGAAAGATCATGTAGGTCAATCTTTATCACATTCAATTCATAATATCTAAATCACGGTCCACTTATAAACAAATTCCCTGAAATCATTCACAAGTAAATTTAAATCTCATCTAAAAGCCATTATGAATAAATTCATATTAAGAACAATTGAAGATATTTCTTTTTTTTGGTGCAAAGGAAAGAAAAATTACAAATAGAAAAGAAACTAGTCCCTAACAAACAAGACACCAACAGCATCACCAAGAATCGTAGCATCCACAAATGACGGAGGAGTATTCCAAAATTGAAAGGGTTCTCGTCCATGGCTTCCCCGTTTAGCAAGAATATCGGCAACGCTATTTCCTTTTCGAAGAATATGCTCACAACGGACAGACCAGTCCTAACTGAGAATAGCTCTGATATCACCAATTAAATTACCATGGAGATGAAACATCCAGTCTGTGCTTTCCAAGCACCGAAGAGCTTCTAAAGAATCCAAAAATAAACAAATATCTCTAAAGGATTGATTCCAAGCGACAAGAAGACCAGTGCGAATAGCTAATAATTCAGTACCCATATTGGAGTTGAGACCAACAAATTCAGAGAAACCACCTAACCAATGTCCTTGGCAGTCTCTAAGAACGCCACCAATACCCGCAGCTCCTGGATTGCCCAGAGCATTACCATCCACATTCAAAGAAACAGTAGCATTTCGCGGAGGCTTCCAGACAACCAGACGAGGGCTTTTCGGAATACTAATCTTAGCCAACTCCAGACAGGAATTCCACTAAAGAATCATATTATAGACAAAATACTCCCGTTCCACTTGACTAATCTCAACATGTGCAATAACTGCTTTATTACGAAAACACCAAATAGACCAGATAATCGCAAGAAAACTAATATCATGCCGCCATCCATTCATCAACACCGAACCATCTTGACAGTGAATCTTAAACCAAGAGGAAAAAGGAGCATTGCTTACCAACGTGTCAGAAAAAGACCCGCATAATGTTGCCAAATATCATTGGCCTTCGCACAATCCCGAAAAAGGTGAGAAATTGACTCGGCCCTAGATCCACAACACTGGCATAAATCCGAAATGTCAATCCCTCTCCTTGCTCGAAGCTCTTGAATATGAACTCTGCCATGCCAAATAAGCCAGCTAAGAATCCTCACCTTCTCCGGCCCTCGAAACTTCCAGATCCACCTCCAATTATCATCGCCCTCAGAATCTACCCCCGTTAACCATTGAAACCCACTCTTGACAGAATAGCGACCAGAAGTAGAGTTTCCCCAAATGATCTCATCCGAAGCCCAAGATTCCACCGGAGGGCGGGCGGATGGAAACTCGTCTCTAATTTCACTCGGAATAGGTGTGCGAAGGTCATGGAGTTTCCAGATGCCCATGTCGTCCAGAATATCACTAACCATCA